>JABTTQ020003098.1:0-73143 GCA_016081115.2 Rehmannia glutinosa | reverse complement strand
AATTGACACGAATATGAAACTTACCATATTAATTTGAACCTTAAATCAAACCTAAATTGTAGGTTTTTAATATAGTAAATTTCATACACGTTTCAATTATATGTGCGATTAATAAGAGAAATACATTTTTGGGATATAAGATACCCCATCCGTGTGTGTATATATATCTAAAAATCAACTAACACATGTTTATCTTACCGTCATCCAATATAGTAAAACATGTTCCCATCTCGGGTTGGTTTCTGTGTGAGTTTTAATTTCCACAAAAAAAAAAAGAAAAAAATTTGTAGGAGTACTGTTAGAAAACAGTTTGAGACAAGTCAGTTTGGTGTCTTAAAAGATGTTTGGAATAATTTTTTTGCGCTCATTCTCATAAGTGTCTGTTCTGATCTTAATTGCTTTTTTTTTTCTCTTGTCATCAAATTTTTGTGTGTTTTCAATTTTTCAGATGGGCTTATTTATTGCTAGCTTTTTTTCCACTTTTTTTTCTCTTAAGTTCAGAAACTTTAACAGCTTTATAAGTTAGTACAACCTGAAGAATCAGAATTGTGTTTCTCATTGTGAAAGGATAATGAGAATTATAATTCTTGTACAAGTGTCTTAATTAAGATTCTATGCAATAAAATTTTAGTTTATCTACAAAAATTAAAAAATTAAAAAATGTAAAATATGTATGTAAGTGTGTTTCGATAATTGTAAAGTGTATCTGTGTGTAAGTAAATATTTATCTATACAATCTGAAACTGTTGGTATATATTTATAATATTTCTGACGATAAATTTAAAAATTGTGTTTAATTTGTCGGTACAATTTAATAAAAATATTTTTTTGGATTATGTACTTAGTTAACTATAAATTTAGTGACAAAATAATCCTAATAAAATTTAGTGGTGACAAAATAATCGTAATAGAGTTATGTCGGTCAGGTGAAATTTAGTAGAGTTGATTTTATGGTGATTAATTAGTTTCTTAAGTGAGTGGTTATGACAGATTAATTAAATTATTGTAGTGCTGTCATTTCAATGACAGTGGATGAATTGAAATTGGCAGACAAGTAAATCTTACTTGGTTCTAAATTTGAATATCTAAATAAAGGTTTTATCGTTTTTCCCTTTTTTGTCCTTAGGTTGAAAACAAAAGGAAGATACATTTGCAAATGCATGGAACCCCAAATTTATTTAGACTTTAAATTGAAGTAATCTAAGTAAGATTAAAAAAAAAAACAAATGTTCTGTGATTTAGAGGGTGTCAAAATTGGTTTTGTTCGCTTTTAAATTTTTATTTTAGTCGTGTAAGTATTCAAATTGTTCAATTTGAGTCCAATTTTTGTCGAAAGTGTTGCAAATCTACCAGAAATGACACTTGACTTGCTCGTGGCGCCCAAAAATAGAAGATGTTTTGATTTCCGGTGATTTATGGTGATCTGGTAATCCATTTCTGCACAAGTATCCACAATTTTTTATTGCAAAAATGGATTGTCCGGTCACCTAAAATCATCAGAAATAAAATAATTCCCAATTTTTGAGCCTCACATGCGAGTTACGTGCCATTTTCTAGTGGACTCGCAACATTCCGACTAGAATATGACTCAAATTGAACAACATTAATACTTACAAGACTAAATTAATTTTTTTTTTTGTCGACCCAGAGTATCCCCACACCAAATGAGTGAAAGGCACGGCCCCACATTTTCATCATGGGACATCCGTCCTTCCTGTGGGATGGTCTGTAATCTCTTGGGAGGAGAAACCCAACCCCAAAACTCCGCGGTAGTCAGGAATCGAACCTGAGACCTCAGGGTTGCAATTGCAACCCCTCAGCCACCAGGCCAACCCCTGGGGTTTAAATTAATTTTTTTTTTAAAACTAACATGACCAATTATTTTGACACCCTCAAAGTTAACAATTTTGCAATTTTGCCAATTTTTGTACAATGGTTTAATTTTCATTTCTACCGACTACAATGGAATGGCAGCTGGTAGCTAGTCAACTGTCCAATATATATATCTTAGTCATCAGAAAAATCCAAAAGATGTTATTTTTTTTTTTGTCGATCCAGAGTATCCCCACTTCAGCTGGAGGTACAGACCCCATACTGCTTTTTTCGGCCTATGGGACATTCGTCTTTCCCAGGGATGGTCCTAATCTCTGGGGGAGGAGGGGTAAACCTAACCCCAAAACTCCGCGGTAGTCAGGTTGGTGTGGGCACAGACCCCATACTGCCTTCGGCCTATGGGACATCCGTCCTTCCCAGGGATGGTCCTAATCTCTGGGGGAGGAGGGACAAACCCAACCCCAAAACTCCGCGGTAGTCAGGAATCAAACCTGAGACTTCAGGGTTGTAATTGCAACCCCTCAGCCACCAGGTCAACCCCTGGGTTCAAAAGATGTTATTTTTGAGGAGGAAAAATTGCTAGTTTTTAATTGCCGACAAGAGGCACATGATTGACTATCGTTTTCAACCTTCTCTGATAACTTATATACTTGAACCAAAAGTTTCCACGATCCTTATATAGTTTTCTTTATTTGTAGTAACTTAAATTAAGCTCATAAATTTATATGTATGTGCCCACAAGATACTATCATCATATGATCAAAATGTTTTTGTATGTTTATGTGTTAATTCGGGTTTATTCATAGGAATCAAGTTTCCCATGATTGAGGGCGCGATTTGATATGCTTTGATTTTGAAAATTTTCAATTTGCTAGAAAATAGTGGTAAAAAAAAATATGTATGTGCCCACAAGATACTATCATCATAGGAATGATTGCTATAAAATTTTCATTTTGCTAGAAAGTAGTTAGAAATGTGTTAGTGAGTGAATAGTGAAATTTGTGGGAGAATGTGTAATAATAATTAGTTTTTTGTGAGAAATGCGCAGATGTGATTAATAAGAGAAAAAAGAGAAAAAGTGAAAGTGAAAATATAGTATATTTTTTGAAAATTTTCTTAAACAATAGCATGTTTAGTCAAAAAAAAATTCTCCAACGGAACGAAAATGGAATCTTCCTCACATCCAGTCGCACCCTTTTTCCTGTTCCACTCTCCCTATATTCCATTCTTATTCGATTACATTGGATTATTGACACGTATACATGATGATGTCACAATTGTGCATGTGACATTCATCTAATGTATAAAATAAGGAGCGAGGAAATGATAATTAAGAAATGTGATAATTATCATGTTTGTGGTGATGGAAAAATGATAATTAAGAAATGTGATAATTTTAGACCTAGCTAGGAAAATATGAATGATTTTTGCAGTAAAAACTGATAAAGCTTCTACAGATGTTATCAGTTTATTAAACTTCAAAATTATGACAATATTATATTCATGATTAAGATTTCAACGATTAATTTGATTTGCATTAGTCCAAAAATTACTGCGTACAAAATAAAAACTTATTATACTAATGACCATTATTAATAAATGAACTCAATATATTGGAGCTGAAAATTATCAAATTCAAATCTGCAGTTTCCAAAATTCCACTGTTCCAGCAGTATTACTATTTGCACAATAAATTCACCATCTTGAATTACTCAGTCTGCTCATTTTGGATATATGCACATAAATTATCACAACCAACAAAAACAAAATAATTGCTCTTATATCTAAAATTGCAAGAGCAAATTAACTAAGGCATGAGGCATATATAAAGGAGTATTTCATTCAATTTCAATATTACTATTTACTAGTATAGGTACTAGAGCCATTTATATATCGTAACCATATACGGATATACCATAAAAATTTAAAGAAGTATTCAAGAAAAAACATATGAAATTGTTATTTAAATACCCAAAAGGAGGTAAATATTATCAAAAATAAATTTCAATTTGTAGAGTAGAACATTAAAATATATTTAATATTTCTAACATAGTAGTGCTTCAACCCTCTAATTAAGATACTACAACCTCATCATTGCCTACTTTAATTCATGCAAATTAAGACATATATACCATAATTTGGTTTTCTAGCTTTTGCAATATATATATATATATATATATATATATATTAATTTATTAAGAACCAAAATGAGTTTTATTCATTCATCGATAAGAGGAAACATACAACTCATTATGTTGAGTGAATAACAATTGCAAGCTCTATAGGATTATAAGCTATACAACTATAACAATTTTTTAAATAAACATATGATGATCAGAACATCATAACGAACATGCTGGACAAAATGCGTACCAAAGAAAGTAGTCTCGTTGTTATCACTTATCGTCGAGTAATGACTCATCTGAATTTTCTAAAACAAAATCTCTGGGACGTACAAACTTATTTACTGAAAATAAAAACCATCTATTGAGGACAATTAATAAAAGCCACGTGTCGTGGAGTCTAGGGGTGGCCAAATGAAACCGAAACCGGGTTCCAAACTGGAACCGGAACCGTGGTCAACGGTTCTTAAACCGGAACCTTGGTCAACGGTTCCAAAACCGGAACTGGAACCGTGTAGACCGGTTTCGGTTCCGGTTCCTAGGTCTCAAAAACCGTGGAACCGGCGGTTTTAACTGTCGGTTAGAACCGTAGGTGGAACCGCGATGGAACGGTGATGGAACCGTTTATTTTAAGGTTAAAACCAATAATCTTGTTTTGGTAAATACATGCTAGAAGAAATGTTAAATGCTTATTATGATGTTTTATTTTCGTAACTACATGAGACACGTTTTAGACCAAATATTATATCCGAACTACGTGAACTTTGATTCTTCTATACTCTAATAGTATATATATATATATATAGATAGATAGCTTAATATTATTATTAATATTAAGTATAAAACTTTATTGAATATTAAGTCCAAGTTTTTTCTTTATTTTAACTGAAATTGCTAAACTATTTAAAGAAATCAAAAAATTATCAAAAGATAAATCCGGTTAAAACCGGAACCGGAACCGTGGAGGAACTGGGTTCCGAACCGGACCGGGGAACCGACGGTTCCGGTTTTGAAATCAGAACCGTGAGGCAATGGTTCCGGTTCCAGTTCCGGTTCCTCCAAAATGAGGAACCGGAACCGGCGGTTTTGGAACCGAAACCGGCTGTTCCAGAACTGTGGCCACCCCTATCGTGGACAAATAGAAGCCAACTAGATGGAGGAGCATAATGGGCGAGGTATGTATATTATATAGAGTCAAAAGGGTAGATGAACACACACAAAAATGAAAAGAAAAAAAAAATTGAGGCCAATTTAGGCAGTGGATTCTTAGATAAACAATTTCATTGATTCTTGCAGCAGCTCGTGACAACTTGTATAGATACTAAAATCAAATTTTGAAAATCATTGGCTGTTTTGAACAGAAATAAAAGAAAGGCAAAGGGGTTAACATCTATTTCAATGTACGTCTGTACGAACGTTGTGTTTAAATAAACTTAGCTATATAGTTGGCTTGTAAAATAAATGTAACAACATATAAATGCGCAAAAAACACTGTACAAAACAAAGAGTACTTAATTACTAATTTAATTAACCACGAGCTTGTATCTCAAGTGGTATCGCGCATCGTGTCGATCAGGGTTACTGTATTTTTCAGTTAATTTCTTTAAAATTTATCCCCTTCCCTCCAACTACTACTCCCAAGTCCCAACTTATTAAAAAAAAATTACTAATTTAATTAAATGACAAAACAGAAGCATATTTACCAAATCTCATATCAAATTTGCATTAGTTTAATTACTAGATATATAGTAATATAGTATATATTATGGCGTGTTTAACATACATATTTTCGGATTGATTTTTAAGAAGGACAATTAGGGAGGTGTGTAAGTCCAAGCGGCTACGATAATCTAGAGGGGGGGTGAATAGATTATCTCCATCTTTTCGATTTCGCCCTCTTTTTCCAACCGAATGCTCAAAGATAATAACAAATGTGCGGAATGTAAACAACACACGTCGATTTAAAGAGGTTCAACCCACCTAGGGCCTAATCATCTACCACCCCAGTATATCCGGGATGGATTTCAAAAAGAAAAAAGATTTTATTAATTTACCAAAAATTAATACAACACCAACTTACAACAACACCTTGAAGAGCACCACACTCTTCTTCAACAACACCTTCAAGATTATCACAATCTCTTTTGAAGATCACCACAATCCTCAACGGCACCTTGCGAAGATCACCACAATCTTCCGACTTGAAGAGCACCGAACTCTCCAACACCACCTTTGGAGATTACCACAATCTCCCTTTGAAGATTACCACAATCTTCCTTCAACGGCACCTTTGAAGATCACCACAATCTTCAATCTTGAAGAATACCAAATTCTTCAACACCTCAAGAGCACCACACTCTTGAAACACCTATCACCTAGATCATCCAAGTGTATTCTTACCACAAGAATACTCACAAGGATATCTTGTGTTTGGTTGATGAATTACAATCAAGATTACACTTTGAAAAATATTACAACTCAAAAGTGCAAGTGTAATCAAGAATGAAAGCCAGACCTCAAGATGTGAAAGTGATAGTAGATTTAGGCTATTACAACAAGAATGTTGAAATGAATAACAAAGATTATGTGCTTGTGATATCTCTTGTTGTTTTTATCAAGTCTTGTATTTGATCCCTCAAGCTTTCATCTATTTATAGGAGAGCCTTCAAATTTGAATTCAACATAGGCTCCTCCAAAGGCTCCTCCAAAGGCTCCTCCAACATAGGCTCCTTCATGGGCTCCTCCATGTTTTCTTTTGTCTACAAATAAGACAAAGAGATTAAAAAAATATGGTTGTCTCATAAGGATACAAAAATCGAGATTATAGAACAATCCCACATATTAAGGAAGAATGGTCTGGCCGCACAACGGTTATATTTTTGTCAGTCAAAAGCATAGGGCGACGGCCGCGAAATAGAAGTTTGAAACATAAAGCACCAAATTAACACAGGCGGCCGGTCGAAGGCACCTCGGCCGGTCGAGCCTATGTGCGACCGGTTGACCGATCAATTTTGAGAGTTCTCAAGTTTGTTCCCACGAAACTTGTTCCCAGTACTGCCGGTCGCTCGCCCGTCGACCGGTCGACCTCTCATTGACAAGTTGTCCGATTTTTATCAAAAATAAACCTCAAGAAATACTCCGAAAAATTCGTAAAAACATTTTAAACCGATCGGGAGTATTTAGGACAACATTAGAAATATAGTTTTGAAGAAATAAAACATTTTCACAAAAAGTGTTGTCCGATATAAATTCCAATAAATACTCAAAAAATAGTAGAAACATTTTAGATCAATTGGGAGTATTAGGACAACATAGTTTCAATGTAAAAACCCGTTGACTTAAAAGCATTAAATGTGTTGTCCAATTTTATATCGAAAATAAACTTGAGGAAATACTCAAAAAATATTAAAACCATTTTAAAACATTTAGGAGTATTTGGACAACCTTTAAAAACATTGTTTTGGTGTAAAATCAAAATCATCAAAATCATGATAAAACCATTTATCAAACAATCTCCCCTTTTTGATGATTACAAACCAAAACAATTTTAACGAGGTCGATTTTGAAAACAAAATAATTTTACCTAGGTTAAAGAGAACTATCCGTTGTGGAGCGACAACATTCCATGCAATAAAAACACAAGGATGGGAGTAGAGATATTCAAACACATATAGCAAATGCTCCCCTATCAACATGCACAACAAGAGTTATATAGAAGCAACTTAAACATAAGCTAAAATATTAGCTTTTCGATATTGAGCTTAAGTATCAAAAACTTAAAAGCTCCTCACAAAGATACATCATTAGAACCGTATATGAGTCCATACTACAACCAATGGACCGTGATTCATACATAACCATAATGCACCAAGTGGACTAAATATGATCCACAACTTATGGCTTTATGAAGCCATAGCTTATAACTTCTTTTTCGTTAAGCTTATCTTAGCTTTTATGAGCTAATGAGCTTATAACCTGTTTCTCCACCTGTTTCTCCCCCTTTGGAATCATCAAAAAGAATGTTAGCACGATAAATACATCATATATTCATATCAAAGTGTACAACTAAACCGATGTATCGAGCTATTTGAACGTTGAAGCTTATAAGCCAAATCGGAGGGAAAAGTCGAATCATACGACTTGTAGAGGCTTATGAAAAATCATTTCATTTGCAAAAACATGATCTCTATAAATATATGAGACTTTTGAAATCGAGAGAATCATGTAGGTGATGAATTTTTCATTGAAACGTTTTATCGAACACTTGGCGGGCGTCAAAAATAGAAAATAATATATATAGCCCTTGTAAATGTAATCAAGCCAAGTTTTTCGTTACCAAATTCAATTTAACAAATATCATTCATCAACAATCAATAAGCTTATCACAAACATATATGAATCACATCAAGAAAAATACATATAAGCCACAAACTCAAGGGTTCAACCCAATTGATAGTGAAATTCTTACCATTCAATTGGTAAAGTCGAGCAATGATGATGATAACCGAGCTAGATAATCCCCAAAATATAAAATGTATGCAATAAAACAAATTTTGAGTGAAATTTGTGTGCAATTCGCGAAGGGGACGAAAAATGGACAAAATAAGCCAAAATAGCGAAGTCTGAAAGCAGAACTATTTTTAGCCAAAAAAATCATCCAGGCGACCGGTCCAGGGCATGGGCGACCGGTCGGCGGCGGCGGCCGGGTCGGCCTTGCCTCCATCCAGGCCATGGTTCTTTTCTGTTTTGAAAATCCGAAATTTGATCCAAAATCCGATTTTTCCCCTAAGTTTTAAAACGTGCAAAATGCAAACGTAGACCTCATTCAATATACATTATGTCATAATCAAGCTCGAAATGAGGTAAAATACTCGGCGGTTAACGATCAAAAAGTCCGCGAGTTATCCTTGAGACTAATTAAACACATCTCAAGTTTTTGTTAAAAATCACAATCCCTTAAAAATATATCGAATCTCAATATGTTTAGTTCGATTATGACGAACCAAATTTTGAATACGAATAACCGTATAATAGATACCAAACTTGTTATCCCGAAAAAAATAAGAACGTTTTAAATCTTTGGATACAACAAGTCATAAGAAGAAGTGCACTTTCAAATATTTGAAAATTTCTTTTAATGGCACTTTAATGAGATTCGTTGGGATAGTTTTTGAAGTCGAGCATATAGACATAAGGTATATGGAATGTCGAGTCTATAGGAATAATACAAGAAGACATATACTCGAATTTGTTTGTCAACCGACATGCCTTTCTCAACCTTTGTCAATCTCTTCATTGATAGCCATAGAGGTTGGAATGATTCTTCCTTCTTCAATGCCTAACTCCTTCAAGAGTTCTTTTGAAATGTAACCATCTACTTGGCATTGAATGATTTGAAGTCCAAGCAAGAAATCATGCTCATTTCAAGTACACCTTGCATCAACTTAGAGAACCATATCTTGCACAAATATTCATTAGTAGCACAAAAATATTCTCATAAATATGCACAAGTTTAAACAATATTGCCCTTTTTCACAAACAAAGAGAGTAGTATCAACTTTACCTTTTGTAAAATCATTTAGCAAAAATAGCTAAGTCTATCATACCATACACGGGTCTTGTTTTAAACCATACAAGGCCTTAAAAACAATCATTTGGCCTGGAAAAATTTTAAACCCCGGAGGTTGTTTTACATAGACTTCTTCTTGAATAAAACCATTTAGAAATTTGGTTTTAACATCCATTTGGTAAAGCTTGAAATATTCTTAAAACAAGAATGGGCAAGTAAAATGCAAATAGCTACAAAATGTGCTATGAGTGCAAATGTTACATCAAAATCGATTACCTTCTTCTTGAAAATACCTTCGAGCTACTAACCTCGCCTTAGTTCGACCAATGTTGCCTTGGTCATCGAGTTTGTTCCGGAATACCCTTTTTATCTTCTTCATCACTATCATCATAGGGTATCCAATTGATCTAAGGTGTTCATAATAGAACATTTTCATCCAAATATTTGGAGTACTTCATTTCTCATCTACACAACTTAACAAACTCATTAATGGCATCGCTTATATAAGCAAGAAAAAATAGCCCAAGTGAAAAAAAAATTGCCTCAATCACAAAATATCTTGCATAGTAGAAATAGACACTATATATAGAGACCATGAAGCAAGAAACACATACTATGTTTTTAGAATATCATCAAGAGTCTAATAAATCATGCAAGTTCAAATAAGCTTAAGAAAGCTATAAAAGGTCTCTTTTGAAATTTGCAAATCCGATATCATATAGTTGAGACCTTATTTAAAAGAAGTATTTGAACAAGAGTTGACAAAGCAAATATGTGCAATCAAATATCGAATAGTGCCTTTCAAAAAATCTAAAAATCCTCTTAATGGCACTAGTATGAAACACTATGAAAAAAACAAGCACATAGGTATATGGCAATACACAAGTAAATGTACCTCGATAATTTATGCCTTTTCTTGACAAATAATGATGAAAATGGCCATTTGTGAAAATATGTAGATCCTACACAATTCTTAAAACAAATCTAGCACAAATCATAATGATAGAAGTGTAGGCTAAGAGATATCACAAGTAAGCTCATGCCATAAAAATCCATAAGAGATGATCATACACTTTAGTCTACAAAAATGCACAAGAGTTTTAAAAACATCATATAAGGTCTTCTTTTTCAAAAATTTTAAAAATACAAATAAGTTTTGAAGACCTTAATTTAAAATTTAAATACATGAAAACTCATTTGCAATATAGGCACAAATAAAAACATGCATACTAACTAGATAAAATGCATATTTTAAATGGGGAGATACGGTTTACCAATTACGCCGTTTCTATGGGTTGTGCCGTTCCCATTGTTGATGATATCTTCCCCTTGAGAAGTCACTTTGTTGATGATGGCTTCTTTGATTGCTCCATTTCCAAGGATTGTACTCTTCCCATTTTTGATTGTATCCTCTTCTTGGAAATTGGCTTTGTTGAAAATGTTTTCTCCTTCTTTGATCAAGTGACACGGTCATTTGATGTCTTCTTGGCGGTATGAATTTTCTTCGATCATTATTTCGCCGGGTACCTAATATGACATTGTTTTGTGGTACCCTCATGTGTTTGGGTCCTTTGTGATTAGTCTTGAGACTTTTAGGTCTCCAACAATAATTAGAGCTATTTCTAGCACGACAAGTATTTACCGTATGACCCTTTTTACCGCAATAAAAGCATGTAATAATTCTAGGAGCATAATGACCAACGTGCTTAGAGACTTGATTCCTTTTCATGTGATTGACACCCTTTAGGCTTATGATCAAGTTCTAGTTTGAATTATCACAACAATCAACAATATTGGTCATCTTATCGGTACTTTCGAGTTGGATTTAGATAAATCATTTTTCAAGCAATTTATATCCTCAACAAGAGTACTATTTTCTTTCTCAAGGTTTCTAACCTTGTCAAGAGTGGTGGTGTGAGCACATGATAGTGATTCATAGGAAGTAAATAAACTATCCTTATCATTCTTTAAAACAATGAATTCCTTTTTCAAATTTTTGTATTTAACAAGTAAGTTTTGGAATTCATCTTGTAGCTCATCATAATCATTTTGCAAGTCACTATATTCATTTTGCAATTCATTGTCATAAGAAGTAGAGGGTTTAGAACTTACCTCGTTTTCTTCTTCGATGCCCATGAGGCATTGTTCAACTTGTTCATCATGGGAGGTTGTAGAGAAGGCTTATACCATGTTGTTGAATTTGATGTTGTATCCATTTGTGAAGTAGATGCTTTTGAGTTGCTCCTTTCATTTGCATATACTTCATAGATGGCTTCTAATTTTTGCCATACTTTATGTGCCGACCGAATACCTACAACATGATCAAATTCCAAAGTGGTAAGTGAACAATGTAAAATATTAAGAGCTTTACCATTTAAGGAGATGATTTTCTTCTCTTCATCATTGAGCTTTTTGAAGCCTTTTGAGGTGTGTGGTGTATCTTTCATCGGAATGGATTCTCCATTGATGACGGTGTTCCAAATATCGAACCCGCAACCTTGTAAATAGCATTCCATTCTTTCTTTCCAAAATATAAAATTTTTGGAATCAAACCGAGGTGGCTTGGTGGTGGAGGTGCTTGGAAAGTTGAGCTTCGTTAGTAGCCGACGATCGTTTCTCTTCACTCGCGATGTGAAACGAGCTTGCCAAAGAGTTTGGCTTTGATACCACTTGTAAGTCCAAGCGGCTACGATAATCTGAGAGGGGAATAGATTATCTCCATCTTTTCGATTTCGCCCTCTTTTTCCAACCGAATGCTCAAAGATAATAACAAATGTGCGGAATGTAAACAACACACGTCGATTTAAAGAGGTTCAACCCACCTAGGGCCTAATCCTCTACCACCCCAAAGATATCCTGGATGGATTTCAAAAAGAAAAAGATTTTATTAATTTACCAAAAATTAATACAACACCAACTTACAACAACACCTTGAAGAGCACCACACTCTTCTTCAACAACACCTTCAAGATTATCACAATCTCTTTTGAAGATCACCACAATCCTCAACGGCACCTTGCGAAGATCACCACAATCTTCCGACTTGAAGAGCACCGAACTCTCCAACACCACCTTTGGAGATTACCACAATCTCCCTTGAAGATTACCACAATCTTCCTTCAACGACACCTTTGAAGATCACCACAATCTTCAATCTTGAAGAATACCAAATTCTTCAACACCTCAAGAGCACCACACTCTTGAAACACCTATCACCTAGATCACCCAAGTGTATTCTTACCACAAGAATACTCACAAGGATATCTTGTGTTTGGTTGATGAATTACAATCAAGATTACACTTTGAAAAATATTACAACTCAAAAGTGCAAGTGTAATCAAGAATGAAAGCCTAGACCTCAAGATGTGAAAGTGATAGTACTTAGGCTATTACAACAAGAATGTTGAAATGAATAACAAAGATTATGTGCTTGTGATATCTCTTGTTGTTTTTATCAAGTCTTGTATTTGATCCCTCAAGCTTTCATCTATTTATAGGAGAGCCTTCAAATTTGAATTCCAACATAGGCTCCTCCAAAGGCTCCTCCAAAGGCTCCTCCAACATAGGCTCCTTCATGGGCTCCTCCATGTTTTCTTTTGTCTACAAATAAGACAAAGAGATTAAAAAAAAAAATATGGTTGTCTCATAAGGATACAAAAATCAGATTATAGAACAATCCCACATATTAAGGAAGAATGGTCTGCTGCACAACGGTTATATTTTTGCTGTCAAAGCATAGGGCGACCGGTCGCACAGAAATAGAAGTTTGAAACATAAAGCACCAAATTAACACAGGCGGCCGGTCGGGGCACCTCGACCGGTCGAGCCTATGTGCGACCGGTTGCAGACGATCAATTTTGAGAGTTCTCAAGTTTACATTCCCACGAAACTTGTTCCCGAGTGTACGGTCGCTCGCCGGTCGGCCGACCTGGCGACCTCCTCATTGACAAGTTGTCCGATTTTTATCAAAAATAAACCTCAAGAAATACTCCGAAAAATTCGTAAAAACATTTTAAACCGATCGGGAGTATTTAGGACAACATTAGAAATATAGTTTTGAAGAAATAAAACATTTTCACAAAAAGTGTTGTCCGATATAAATTCCAATAAATACTCCGAAAAATAGTAGAAACATTTTAGATCAATTGGGAGTATTAGGACAACATAGTTTCAATGTAAAAACCCATTGACTTAAAAGCATTAAATGTGTTGTCCAATTTTATATCGAAAATAAACTTGAGGAAATACTCCGAAAAATATTAAAACCATTTTAAAACATTTAGGAGTATTTGGACAACCTTTAAAAACATTGTTTTGGTGTAAAATCAAAATCATCAAAATCATGATAAAACCATTTATCAAACAAGGTGCATGAGTGATAATATCACATTATCAATTATAACAATTTATATATGCATAACTAAAATTTGTGGAAATAATTATTGTGGCAAAATAGTTAAATATTACATCATATACATCATTAATGATAATTTCATAGTATGAATTAGTATTTGTATCTGATATAGCCAGTGAGGTCTCTTCTGATTAAGACTTTGCGGGGTCATCTATTCTAACCCGATCGATGACCCAAAAACTGGCCCGCTTGACGAAATAGATTTGATCTAACAGGGGAACTATTGATTCCACTGACAGTCAAGTACAACTCCCTCACCCAGATGATAACACTTGGCAAACTAGGTTTCACACGTGTTAGAAAATGCCTATAAATACCTTGCTACACTAATAGAATGGTAATTGTTGATCATATTATCACTTTCTTACTTTTACTGTTTATTTTTACTTTCTTACCACATTTTACCCAACCTGACTTAGGTATCGGATGGTCTTAGCCGCGAACTCCATCCAGCTAGCCTGACGTGTGCTTCATTTTTCACAACCTGATAACCTGGAACTTCAAGACCCGAAAGTGATCACTCATCTAAATCAGTATCACTAATTAATAATTGATATTTTAATACTGATAATTAATAAACATAATTCTACCCAAACACAGAAAACTCTTGTCTAATACACACAAACCAAAATTAAAAAATTGAGGCCAAACCTAGTGCTGGAAAAAGTCCCCCTCTACGTACAAATGACTGAGCACTTTCAGGAAATTAAAGAAACTTTGAAAAATAAGAAATCACCAAGGGTAAAAAACCAGTAAATTTTATTCTGTGGAAACTTAAAATATATAGGATCCAGTTGTTATATACGACCTATTGGATTCTCATAGGTATCTATTAATAGAAATTTAACGAACTTGAGATTAAAATAAAATTAAAGATAAAGCCTGGCATGCACGTGTAGATTACTTTGGTAATCATTTTACCCACCAATAATTGAAACTATATATCACTACCAGAAAAACTGGTTTTTGAGACGCCAAAAAATCGTCCCAAAAACTCCGAAATCGTTGCTAATAAATTATTTGCAACGCCTGGTCGTCCCAAAAATATTGACCCAAATATTGAGTCTCAAAAACTGGTTTTTGAGACGCCAATAGGTGTCATTGCAAAAAACTGTAGCTTTTACAACGCCTTTGTTGTTGCAAAAAACTGTAGCTTTTGCAACGCCACTTTCATTGCAAATATTGCACATTATTTGCAACGGCTATGCCGTTGCAAACAATGGTATATTTCCTAGTGTATATTTCCATAATTATTTGCAATGAAAATGTCGTTGCAAATACCCTAACCTTTTCTCTATCCTAAATTTTACATTTTTTTTTAAAAACCTGTTAATAAACATTTGTAATGACAAAACATATATGCATGTATATCAATCAATATCAAACTCATTATAAAACATAAATGCAATATTTATCCGCAAAAATAGAAATTGAATACGAACATTAATTTATTCACCTACTAGAGAGTGTTATTTTATTTGTAAGTGTTTTGGACATATCAATAATAAGTCCTTTACAAATAGCCCTAGCGAGCCAGTCATAAATTTTTGAAGACGAAATTTATTTTTTTTTAATAAAAATTAAAATGCAGTTACGAAGGATATTAATATAAAAGATAAATTTATGAATTTTTAAAAATATAAAATTTTAATTTTTAATAAATTTAAATTGCAATTTTGGTCTCCTAACTATATTGGGGTAGCAAAATTAGTCCCCAAACTATAGGTGATGGCAATTTAGGGACATATATTGAAAAAAAGCATTCAATTTAAGGACCTCTGATAAGGAATTTACTAAAATTATAAATTTTGTTGACTACACATGCCGGAAATCACTTTAAACTTATGACTAAGCATTAATTATAATAACGCTACAAGAAAAAAACGCTTTACCTACAAAAAAATATGTAGGTAAATATTAAGAAAATTGTAAAGTATAAGTAATATCATTGTAGCCAAAATATCTATCAACAGAATTTAAAATTGTTGGTAAATACCTACAGAAAATCTGTCGGTAAATTAAAAAATTGTCGGTAATCTGTCGGTAATTCGTTGGTATAATTTGGAGGAAAATAATATTTTTTATTCTGTAGGTATTCTGCAGGTAACCGTAAAATTTAGTGACAAAATTATTTCTGTCGGTAAATTCTGTCGGTAAACTGAAATTTTCTTGTAGTGTAAATATATTTGTTATTTTTGTCAAAAGTAAAATATAATATGATAATATTACTATATTATTCCTATTCAATCATTTGTTATATGTAGTTAAAAATGATATCACAAATTTGTTTTGGAGCTTGTATTTTATATAATGGAATTATTGTGATTTTTGTTTATAGCTAATAATAATAAAGTAAATATTTCTCAAAAAAAAAAAAAAAAGTAAATACACGTCGAGGCAAACAGATCGTACGAGAATCCCGCATTCTTCGGTCAATCCGATTTGACGTCTGGTGGGTCCCCTTTTTTTGCAGCCCGGTCCGAATCCTATGCATTTCACAGATCCAGCCCACGTGCAGCCCTGTCATTGTGTCGGGTGCACTGAACCTTTTTTTTTTGTTCTTATAATTCAACTTTCGCGCTTAAGTTTGACTATCTTGACAACAAACATTTCTCATTCTTCGCCGAAGAGTAAACCGCGGGATGTGCACGCATGGCAGAGTGTTCGGCGGGTCACGACGTCTGTGGGATCCTCCTGGTAAAGAGAACAATTATGTTCGACCCCAATCTACTAATAACGATCTCTCCCGAATCGAACCCACACGGATGCTTTCATTCAAGATGAGTTCCCACCAAATCTTCACCAGCTCGCATATGCTCCGGGGAGCAATTTGATGGAACAGGGATATGAACCCCTGACCTCCATCCCACAAACAATTTGATGGAGCAGGGATTTGAACCCCTGACCTCCATCCCACAATTGCTTGTGGGTGCACTGAACCATTGCCATTACCCGCGACTGCTTTAGGCACGGTCCACTCCCTGCCCCAATTTTGACATTAACTTTAGTCCAATTAATTACTTGATATTCCACTAATACTCTAGTTTAATCTACAAAATTTAAAATGAGAATTAGGGGGAAAACGTTAGATATATGTATTGATGGGGTATATTTGAACTTAGGTTATTGTCGATTCATTTAATTTGTCAAGAATTCATAATCATTTATTATTATTTATTGTGTCAAATCATAATTATTATTACTTTGGCCGAGGCCCAAACCACTACACATAGTTCACGAGGCTCAAAATTACAGGTACAGATAGCCCATATTGATTTTTTTTTTTTTGTAAGTAATTCGAACTTTTTAAGGCTTAAGTACTTTGTATTCTGGACTAATTTCAGAACCTTTATCGACTAAAAAATTATATGGGCTTCCAATGGTTTCTGACTGTTTATTCGTATTGCAGACCAGTTCCTTAGTAATGAGTTTTGCTAATACATGGAGCTTCCAGGAGCTCAGGGGTGATTTACCAACTCCAATAGCACCATATTACATATATATTTAAAATAACATATTCAAAGAATACTATATTTAATGAAAATGCTAAATTCATTAATCTGAGAACTTGATCTTTTGCTGGGGGCTATACACGATTTTATACAACAAAAATGGTGACTGGATTTCTAACTATCTTTGCTAAATAACTTGTTATTTTATATGACTGCATAATGTGTATAACACTATATCCATAGTATCAATTTGCACATATTTGTTGGAGAAATTCAATTTTAAATATTTAAGCAAATGTGTGTATAGAATTAATTTTTTTAGTGAAATGAACACATACCTTATATTATTAAATATTAACTAACAATAATGTTAAAACCATACAAATTAAAAATTATTAATTAATAAATTACATTAATAAACTATCAACAAACATGCATGTACTCTTGAAAATATGTGGACAAATATTTATGGACAATTTTAACCCAAAATCACAAAATCTTGATAACCAAGAAGGAATTAACTAGGAAGATCAAAAGGGCATTTTCCACAGTTCTCTGCTTTTGGACTTTTATTGGTCTAAAGTGATCCATAAGATTTGGGCTCATGCAGAATGGTATGACATTTTAGTGTGAAAAATATGAAAATATATGATGTATTTTTGTTCTCTCTTTGATAATGTTTTCTTTGCTCATTTGCCTTTTCATTACTTGGGTCACCTAAAGTGTTTAAATAAAGGGATAATTACAAAAATAACCTTAAAGTTTGGACTAATTACAAAAAACCAGAGATTTTTGAAAATTACAAAAAAAAAAAAAACCTTAAGGTTTGGGCTAATTACAGAAAAAACCAGAAATTTTCGAAAATTACAAAAAGCCCTTTAAGTTTTGATTTCGCTTACAATTTTTCCTTCATAAGCAAAAACATTTCAAAAACGTCCCTGAATTTTATAGGAATATTACAATTTTTTTTACACCCAGAGGGTGGGAGATTAAGGTTCCCCAACCTTTGTATTATTCATACAAGGAATTTACAATGTTTTTGTAGTGCTATGATTACAAAGAATTAACCAACTTTCCTTTTGCAAAATCTGAAATATGGCATGCCTATTTGATCTACTCTAACAATTTTTTTTTATAGAAATATTACAGTTAACTCTAAATTTTTAGACAAATTAAACTTCAAAGGATTTTTTATAATTTTCAAAAATCTCAGGATTTTTTTGTAATCAGCCCAAATGTCAGGAGTGTTTTTGTAATTATCCCTTAAATAAAAGAAATAATACAACGACCCAATCGACTGAATTTATTTCCTTACACTATATAGAAACAATAAAATCATTTGCAAACAATTACAAATCAATAAATCCTAGACTACAGGGACTATAAAATCCTTGGCACAAATCAACAAATACTAATTAAACTACCACCCAGGGACGGACCCAATGGGGGGCTGGTGGCGGCAACCGCCCCCCCTCGTCTTGCGATTGAACCCCTATAATATATTATTTAATAAATTAATATAGTATATAAAAATGTAAGCCGACATATTTTGGCCCCCCTCCCCCAAATTTTCATGTAATTTTGTTATAAAAGCTTGTATGTTTTATTTTTATTTATATTAGATTTGATTTTGCCAGAGCCGGTCCAAGGTTTCGAGGGACCTAGAGCAATAAATAATATATATACAATCGTGGAGATAAGAGGAGGCCAATCCGGGCTCTGGCACCCTCTTTTTAAAAAAAAATAAGGTATTTTTTTAAAAAAATTAGTTAATATTTATGTGTATTTTTTAGTTTTTTTTATCTGGCCCACTCCAATTTCGTGTATCGGCCTACCCGTAATAATTCCTAGATACGCCATTATATAATGGCGTATCTAGGGATTATTACGAATGAATACAAGAAATTGGGGTGGGCCAGATAAAAAAATACAAATAAATATTAACTAAAAAGAAATTTGAAAAATTTTACCTAGTAATTTTTTTAAAAAAAAGAAAAGGAGGGGGCCCGAGTTGGCCCCTATCTCCGCCATTGATTGTATATATACATATATAAAAAAACTTCGGGGTCCTCGCCGGAGGGCCTCCTGTGCGGCGGCACCATCTGCGCCGCCTCAAGACCGCCCCTGGATTTCGCCCCCCCAAAAACGAATTTCTGCGTCCGTCCCTGCTACCACCTAAACAAATCCTTCCTAAGTATTTAAATCTCAAACATATCCCCTAAAACATATACTAACTAAAACACTTTACATATAAATATACCAATTACGTACACATGAATCAAATGTGCAAGTTTAGATGAAAACTGAACTATTATCATTACCAAATCTCATACCATCAACGTTCGACGAAATAACCCCATTCGAACATGAATCGAAACTCATGTCGAACAAGAATCCATAATCGTCCTCACATTTGGTGTCACCAAATTTGGTTTGATTATGAGTAGAAGTTGAAGGATGAGACCCATTCATGTGATCTTGAGATAGATGAAGGTAGCCGGGGTCGATAGGCGACACGCCAGGGGTATTATTGATATTTTGATAGCTGCTAGGCAATGCATGTTCAGTATGGGGTGCAACCAAATTAGAAGTGGCACCAATTGTGGAATCATGGTACAAATTCTGTGGGTTGATCAATTTATTGCTATTTTCACCACTGGATTTGTGAAATACTCTGCATAATACCCAATCTTCCTGTCAATTGTCACAAAATATGTCAACAATTAGATCCATAAATTGAGTGAATTTTTTGGGGTAGGATAACTTCAATAGGTAGAATTGAGAATAAAATAGGAAATATTTGTGTGAAGAAAAATGTCTACTTTTAAAAGAACTTATTTATTTTAATAGGAGTTTGTAAATAGAAGTTGATTGATTAAGTTAACTTAATGGACTGAATATCTAGAAATTTGAAAGTTAAAGGACTAAAACATGAATGTAACAACTTAGAGGCTCAAAATTAAAAGGTCCAACTTACAGGAGTACTAAAAATCTATTTTTCCTTTGTAAAAGTGTTTTTATGTGCATATTTCAAAATAAGCAGAAAGCGCAATTATAAATTTAAAGCATGTCATCCCTACTTAATTTTAGATTCTGAATAAATTATATAGAATAAAAAAGAAAAGTTGATATTTGAAAATACTAAAAACTACTTTAATTTTTGATAAATCACTTTTTTTTTAAGTGCTTTCAAAAACTCCCTTAGGTGGCCAGCTAATGTAATAGAGACAATTAAGAGCCTCACAAGAATGGATAAAAAATTTAGTATGTAAAATTTTGGAAGAATTTTTATTTTATTTAATTTTTATATGGTTTAATTCTTCTAGTTTTTTATATGGCCCACCCCAATTTCCTATATCAGTCCACCACATTTGTTTTTTTGGCTATGCCATTGTATATATTACCCTGATTTTAGATTCTGAATCAATCATGGAGAATCAGAAACAAAAGTTAATATATGAAACTGCTAAAAAATTTCTTTTTTTCCCACTCAAAAACTGATAATCACTTTTTTTTTTAAGTGCTTGCAAACACTCCCTTATGCGGCAAGCTAATGTAATAGAGACAATCATAATGTACAAGAATATTGTATAAGCCTGTGATGAGAAGATTAAATATATAACATGAATCTTTCTAGTATAATTCCTGGAGTTTCGAAGAAGCTTTCGGACAACATGATTATTATCTAAAATAACTTAAATTTCTTGTCTCCTTGGTCCACCACATAATCTATTATATATGTTCCTTTTTCTAGATGAGCATATTATTTTTTATAGGCATTTCAAAAATTCAATAATTAATTAAGGCAGAAATTAAAGAAAAATTAGAAATTAAGCAAAACCAACCTTAGGAGGCACGTGAGGGTTCTCTAGGCGAAACTCATGCATAATCCATCCAGTTTTTATCCCATTTGGAGCTCTATTCTTGTAGAAAACCAAAGTCTTTCTCATCCCCACAACGGCCCAGGTTTTCGGGCTTAGTATGGCCCGATCTTTCCCTGTGGCCTTCCAGTAGCCCGAGATGGTGGCCCGATTAGTCCGAAACCCTGTTGCGTATTTTCGATCACGAAAACTAAAAAAGTACCACTCGCTTGAATTCAGCTTCGCCACATCTAAAAAACTATCACATTGTTATTTAAATTCAATATATACTTAATTAATAATTTAATTTTAATAAAAAAATTCTATATTAGACCGTTAGTAGAAATTGAAGTTACGTGTATTAATGAAACATAGTACAGCTAAACAGTAGTACTATTTCATCATCATTCAAGTTACGTTTGCTTGTGTGACAATTAATTTATGATAAAGTTACAAAAAGTTTGTTATGAGTCACCAAATTAAATATTCTCAAATTGAAGGTGTGTTTTTGTTATCAGAAATTAATAATAGATATTTAACGTAATAGAAAAAGTTTCTAAGCCATTTTCTATATGGATATATGAACAAAAGTTATGAACTTTTATATGTCTTTTTTTTTTTGAAATAATTTTATGTGTATATTCCAACCAAACGCGCAGAAAATATACTAAAGATGACAACTTTTTTTCTTGAATTTTTTTTTTTTGAGAAAAGAAAAAACCCTTTTAGAATTAATTTCGTCGATTTAAACGTCATATGAAAAGCATAAGATCAATTATGTACTCAAAAAAAAAAAAAATTGTTATTATCTATCCATCAAACTAAAAAAAAATATGACTAAACAAGCAGGAAAAAAAATTAATCACGAGCTTGTCACTCATCCTTTGTAAATGTGTTGTCCAGTGTTTGAATCCTATATCTTTCAATTTTTTTGAATTTATTCTCTCCCCTCCAGCCATTACTCTCAACTTATTTAAAAAAAAAAAAACAATATAGGCGTTTTGCCGTTTTCCATTTTTTCTTCATCTATTTTCCTGTCTATCACACGAAATGCATTTCATGCTCAGATGGTACGCATGAACCATAGTTGTCCCTCATAAAAAACACGTTTTTAGTTTTTCTCACTAAGATTTGACATCATAATTAATTTACACAAAATACCAAAAACAATGGAAAAAATAGGAAAAAGAAATAGTTAATTAATTAACAAAGGATACGCCACCAGCTTGTAGCTCAAATGATATTGCTCACCCTTTTTAAAGGTGTTGACCAGGGTTCGAACCCTATATTTTTCAATTTCTTTGATATTTATCCCGCCTCTTATCCAACCACCGTTCCCAACTTATTAAAAATCCAACTACTTTTCCCAACTTATTAAAAAAAACAAAAGGGTACCTACGTACCTGGTAGCTGCCATGGCTCACAAGTATGAAGATCAATCTCCACTAAATTATCTGTAATAACTTGTTCATTTGTTATCTTTTTGTAAAGATAATGGCAAACCAGCTCTTCATCACTTGGATAAAACCTGAATCCTGGTGGAAGTGTGTCCCCAATGTCTCTTAGACCCATTTTTTATTCAATTGGTTCTTTTTCAAGAATTTTGCATCTGAAAATTGGGATTTTTTTTATTTATTTTGTGATAATAAGAAAGATTAAGTTTTTTTCTATGGCTGGAGGGGTGGGATTGGCTAATTGAATATAAAGATTTTGTAGGAGCTAATTATGCTTGTGTAGGTTATAGTTATTATGGGTGCATATATATATATGGTGGGAGCTTTCAAGAAAGACCAATTTCACAAGAAATCTTTATGTGGGGATGATGTAAGAATGCTTAATGTAATAAACTAGTAAAATCCAAATACTATTAACTTCCAAAATACTCTTTTTAACTCTATCCATTTACACCTTTACCCTTTGTGTGTTTAGGGATGACAACGGGTCTAGGTAGATTCTGATTCGGATCCGTCTTAATCGGGGCAGATTTGAGACATATAATTGTGGGTCTGCGCAAATTTGGGATGAATAGGTACTTGGTTTGGGGTGGGTAATAATAGGAAATTTTAGATCTAGACAGGTCTGGGTCGGAATATGAGTTTAATAGGACTTGATACAAACTCGATTCATATAATTAATAATAAATAGATCGTATATTTTGTTGTTCTAGAGCTATTAGTTTATATGTGTTTTATCTTATAATTCATATAATATCTAAAAATTATATAAATATTAAATTTGATAATAATGTTATGAGTAAAAATCATACAAATATTGCCAAATATATGATGTTGGCAGGTTTAATAGATCTTACCCGCTGGATACAATTATGGATCAGGTTCAAGGGCGGAGGTAGGGGCCACTCCGGGGCCCGTCCCCCTCCCATTTTGTAAGAGAATGTCTTATGTGAGACCGTCTCATGAACTTAAGTTCGTGAGACGGATCTTACAATACATAAAAAAATCGGGTATTTTCATGGGTTTGGGTTTGGGTATGGGTTCTAATCTTATTTATAAATAGGATCCGTCTCATGGAAAATGTTCATGAGACCCGTCTCATACAAGTTTTTGCCTTTTCTTAATTTTTTTACACTAATTTTTTTAAAGAAATAAATTAATTATAATTTATATGATTTCATGTATCGGCCCACTTTATTTTTATTCCTGGATCCATCCTTGATCAGGTTGGATTGGGTCGGGTCTAAGTTGATGTTGATTGAGGGCCTGAGGCATATCTAGTCTTGTGCCTTCTTAGCGGGTTGGGTCTTGGGTCTGGATGGACCTATCGCATTAACATCCCTATATGTATGGGTGGGTGGGGTAAATAAATACGAACACAAGGAGACAAATATAAACATCATTTATTTCCTGAATCTGTTTGTCCAATGTATATGGCCCTTTGCCATCCGTTGTCTTTGTTCTTATAGAGGAAACTATATAAGGATTATAAACTTGATTAATATTACGGAATTATCTATTTTTTATCGTGTTATATATTTTCATCCTATATTTCAAAATAGGAGTTTTAAAATACAATAGAAATTAATATATCCAAACTGCTTAATAAGACGAATCAGGCCATGGAGTTAACATGAGCTACATATAGTCCATATATAACTACTAGATATATTACTAAATATTTTAAAATATATATCATCATAATTGTCATATCTTGTTAATTTTGAAAATTTGAAAATGATGACATATTATAGTCAGTATATATGACAATAGTACTTTATATTGAAATCACTAGGTAAATTAATTATGTTCCACGATCGAACTACTCCCATAATTTAATTGTTGAAACAATTTTCTAAACCATAACTAAAACATGACTCAAAAATTTAAATAAATTAAAAAATTGGAAGTACTTTTCGTCAGAAATAAACATCCCCTAATTAGCTAGGTATTATGCATTAGCTAAATATTGTTACAATAAATCATCTACCACACACATACACGTGAGTGTATATTATCTTCAATTACGGGGATAGGAACAAATTAAATCTCAAATAAACTGAAAGACTCGTATGAATCGAACCCTGATTAACATACTAGCAAAAAGTGAATGATACCACCGAGGCTACAATGCTCGTGGTAATCGTCTATTCTAATTAATTTGGTGTTTCATTTCGTATTTCATATCAAATATATTATTTTTTCAAATTAATGTTGATTATATTTTTTGTCAGTTTCAATAATGTTAGGGTACAGTTAGCTAGTTTAATTTCCATAAATTATCAATGCGTAAAATGCTAGTTATATTAAATATAAACAATTCATCCTCACTATGTGCGATTTGAATGGCAAGTCAAATCAGGGTGGGAGAAATTATATTTATGTGATTATGTCATAGCAATAATTTTTGCAAAGACAATAATTTTGTTGAGAAAATTAAATTTGAAAAATTATCATCATCATCTTCCATTTGATGATCACAATAATTAGCTGTCTCATGTATTATCTAAAATGGGAAATACCTAACCTGGAAAAGAACAAAAAAATGCATAGGTGTCTCGTCTAAATTTCCTTTTCTATGTTCACATTAATTAATTCATACTCCCTCAAAAAAAAAAAAAAAAACTAATTCATACTTTGTCAAACTCATAATTATTTTTTCCTAATTGATTTTGCTTATTCTTGGTCATGTTCGTGTTTTTTGGGGTTGAATCGTCTGTATTACACACTTATGACTTAGTCGAAGCCTAGATCAAGAAAAAGGACATATTTTCAAGTTCAAGATAAGCCCAAAGGAAATCATTTATAACGTGGGAAAATGACTCATTCATACCATTTTCCCCCACTCAATAATATTTGAGACGGAAGGAGTATATATTAATGTATCTTCTATCAATATGATTTTATACACATGGTATTCATCTATAGATAGAGTTGGCAATGAGCCTGATCGGGCCAACCCGACTCATACCCAACGAGCAAAGTCATAAAATTTGGCTAAATATGGTCGGCCCAAAATTTTACCAGACACTATCATACTTTGAGTTCTTTAGGTTGGAACTAAAGGAGGTTCGGTCCTTTCAGGCCAAAAAAAAAGTTCATTTAGGCGGTGGACTGGACAATTTGCCAACTCCATCTACAATGAAATAAGATGAAATAGAGAATACAATAGGAGATTTTGTATGAGACAAATTTAAGGGGGATAGCTATGAATGTGATTAAATAATCTACCAATTATGGTGTTTATTTATTTATATTAGCTTACTTAATTAATTATAGTATAACCTCGATAATTTAATACTCGATTAATTAATAATCTCCTTTAAATAATAATTTTGTTTAGTCCCGACTTGGAGGCAATAAGTAAAATTAATAATTCACTAATTTAATATCTCGCTAAATTATGAAATATTGGTAGTCCCAAAATTATTAATTTATGGAGGCTTAAATGTTGTCCATTTAGGATGTTAATTTTTGTTTACTAAAATTAAGGCAAAAATGTTTTTTTAGTCCACTAAGTGGACGACTTGAAGATTTAGTCCACACTTTTAAATTTTTTTGAAATTAGTCCACTAAGTGGCAAAATTCGGATTTTTAGTCGGTGACTGCAATAGCAGGTCACAATCTATGTGGAATTTTTTTTTCTTTTTGCCTTTTTTTTTCTTGCCTCAAAATATGAATTGTTTTTGTTGATGTGGCATTTTGGAGGAAAAATATTATTTTCAATATAAATTAGGTAAAAATATAATATTCATTATGAATAAAATAAAAATAATTTGCAGAATATATTTAATTTTTTTATTAGTCGAAAAACACAAAATATTTTTTAAAAAAAATGATGAAAAATAAGAATAATGTTAATATAATTTAAATATTTTGATTTAATAAATATATTCAAAATATTTTAAAATTTATTAACATTATTCTTATTTTTCATGAAATTTTTTTAAAAAGCTGTATAAAAAACTTTGAATTATAAAAAAAAAAAACAATATAAAAAACTATGTAAAATTTAAAAAACTGTACAAAAATTATTTAATTACAAAAATCTGCATAAAAGATATTTAAATTTTAAAAAACTGTATAAAAACAATTTAATTATTTCTCTTTAATTGTAAATATAAAATGTTATTTATACAATTAAATAATTTATAATTTAAACATATGATATAAATAATTTTTTATTTTATAATTTCGAATATATTTCTCCAATTAAAATATCTTAAATTTTATTAACATTATTTTTGTTTTTCATGGATTTTTTAAAATTATTTTTCCGTTTTTCAAATTAACAAATAATTTAAATATTAACATTATTTTTGTTTTTCATGGATTTTTTAAAATTATTTTTCGTTTTTCAAATTAACAAATAATTTAAATATATTTTGTAAATTATTTTTATTTTATTCATAATGAATATTATATTTTTACCTAATTTACATTGAAAATAATATTTTTTTTCCCTCCAAAATGCCACTTCAACAAAAACAATTCATATTTTGAGGCAAGAAAAAAAGCAAAAAGAAAAAAAAAATTCCACTTAGGATTGTTACCTGTAGTAGCAGGTTACTGGACTAAAAATCCGAATTTTTGCCAATTAGTGGACCAATTTCAAAATTTTTTAAAAGTGAAGACTAAATCTCTCAAGTCGTCCACTTAGTGGATGAAAAAAACATTTTTGCCCTAAAATTAATTATGTGGGTTCATTTCTTTGGTCCTTAAGTTCATAGTTTGACGGGTGTCATTCATAAAATGTTTTGAAACACCAAATATATATATATATATATATATATATAGGGGGAGGTTAAAATGAGACCACATATTATAGTGAGACAATGTGGACTCATCTCAACCCTCCTTTAGTTATATCAATGGCTAAGATAAATAGGGATTAAAATTACATTAAACATTTAATTAAGGCAAAATAAGGGTATAATTGTCAAAACAAACATGTAGGGGACCATCCAAATATGGAATCAGTTATTAGAGGAGAGAAAATCACGTGGGAGAGAGAAAATCGCGCTGGAGAGAGAAAATCACGCATGTGCTCTCCCATGCAGTATGTTGTACATTTATCAATGATTTGTTGTATACTTAACACTATTTTGTTGTATGTTTACCATAATTTTACTGCATATTAAAATGGTCAAACAAAAATATGTGGGGACCATTAATTAAGGAATCAATTATAGAGAGAGATAGAATCACGCTCATTAACATGTGGGGACCGTGGATTAAGTAAATCAATTATAGAGAGAGAAAATCATGCTCATTATTGTGTTGTATATTTAGCATATATTTGATGTATACTTAACACTATTTTGATGTATATTTAAACATAATTTTACTGCATATTAAAATGTTCAAACAAAAAATATAAGTATACAACAAAATACTTATAAGTATACAACAAAACACATATAAGTATACATCAAAAAACATAAGTACACAACAACATAAATACATACAGCAAAAATTAACTACTTATACAACAAAACACATATAAGTATACATTGAAAAACATCTAAGTGTACATTAATCTTAATTGTCTCCTCGTTGGCCCTCGTTTTCTCCACGTCAGCATCGTCTTCTTCACCAATCCTTCAATCCTAGGATCAGAAAGCCCAAACTCAAGCTCGTCGGGCGGGTGCTGAAATGTGACAACAAACCAAAAAGCCCATTCAACTCTAAGCCAACTGGCCACAATCAACAACCACAACGGGCTTCGCATTCCGGCCCGAAGACGACCCGAATTTCTCCACAGTCTTCACATATTTCAAGTGTTGAATCTACAACCACATATTTTGGGTGAAAACCAAATTGTGAAGAATCCCGAACCTGAGAAATTCGACATCTCATCTCTCGATTTCGTTGCTCAGAACAATTCTACTTCCGCGGTAAACAATGGACACGAAGAAGATCTCGAGAAATCAACCTAAAAAAGCATTAAATTGGAGATTTACTTTTGGGGTGTCATTGAGAAGGTGGGGTTTAAGGGGGGAAAATCAACTTTCTGTTTGTGATGTCTTATAGTGTTAAAAATAGCATTTCAGACCAAGAAACGACCAATAATGGTACTGACAATGTTGCTAATTGTTGTTCCAGAGCTTCATCGGAGTTAAAATTGTACCAAGCATTCATCTTTTCGGTGCCAATTTTCTTCACTTTTATTCTTCTCTTGTTGTTTTATTTGTTCTATCTCCGTCGCCGAAGGGTGGATTGGTCTTCTCTGAGAATGAGGACTGCTAATTCCATGCCAATTGCCAGTTCAAATCATGAGCCTTTTATTTTTTATTTTTGATCTCCTGATGCATTCATAGCCATACACATTTCCATATTTATGTCAGAACAGTGAGTGTTAATAAAATTTGTCCCATCCATTTTACTCCTTTCTTCTCCTTTAACGTCACCAAAAAAACGTAATCTTAAACCCAAGTCAGCTTCCTAATCCAAAATATTAAGCACAGATTTGTTAAAAAGTCTCTCTGCTCTTCATCTTCTTCTTGTGGTGTTTTTCATTTTTTTCTCGCATAAAATGTACGCAGCCAGATAAACAGGCATTTATCAGTAAAGAGCAGCAGTTTTTTTCAGCAAATCATCAGCCTTCTCAAGTTTCATTTCACGAACATAACACGAGCTATAAGTCTTCTACAGAGAAAGTGCAGAAGTTGACGTGATAAATGGGGATGACGTGGTAGTAACAAAATTTATGTTGTTATTTCAAATTACCATCATACCCTTTATTCATTTAAAAAAAAAACCATTAAATTGGATAAATCTCAACCATCTAAAATTTGAAATTTGTGGATAGGATTAGTCCACACTGTCTCACTCTAATTATGTGGTCTCATTTGATCATATTCCTATATATATATATATATATATATATATATATATATATAGGGGATGGTTCAAATGAGACACTCCCCCTTATATGAGACGATGGGGATTTATTATAACCGTTGGATTGATCTTTTGGGTGATTTAGATTAATCCCATTATTTTAGGCAATTAGTTACTGCAAGAGTTTAAAATGGTAATTTATATTATTTTCGAGTTATTAATTAAGGGCAAATATGTCTTTTATATTTTAGTGTAGAAGGTAGGTATTATTTTACCTTTTTCGGCTCCTAAATTTAAGGGGGGTTATATCCTTTCAAAATGTGATAAACACAAATTAATGGCAACAAAAATCTTACCAAATCAAACCCAATAAGCCCCAAAAAAACGGCAGACAATTCCTAAATTATAGTGTCATTTTTTCCATAAAAAAATGCAATTCAATACACAGTGAAATAAATATATAGTACAGTGAAATTTAGATTTTTATACAGTGAACAGGCATTAACCGCACAGTAATATTAAAGTGAATAAACATTATTATTTGGAATGATTAAACACGTTTTTATCGACTTAGTATGTATATTGTATATCATCCTAAATTATTTGGAAGGATTAAACATGTTATTTTTTTTGTATAAAATAAATGCACTTCAATACAACGCTCTTAACCACACAGTGATGTTAAAGTGATTAAACAGTATTATTTGGAAGGATTAAACACGTTTTTATTGACTTAGTATGTACACTGTATATCATCCTAAATTATTTGGAATGATTAAACTCGTTCCAATACAACATTCTAATACTAATTACACAGTAAAACTACATTAATTATACATCATTCTAATACTATGTACGCAGTAAAACTGCACTGATTATACATCGAGTTACATTAACATCTCACTAAACACATATAAAATCTATAATGAGTATACATACATTCCTGCTTTGGTTTTACAGGATATATACATAGCCTTTCCACCCAAAAAAAAAAAAAAAAAAAAACGCGTCTTTTCCTTCAAAAAAGCAGTAAAACTGCACTAATTATACACAAAATTGTATTATATAGCTACCATAGAAATTAAGCTATATTGAAGACATACACAAAATCATCTTGTACAAAACAACAAAAAACTCATTAAATAAGCACTAAAATTAAACTAAGTATACAACACAATGCCAACCCCTTCCAAACCGTAAATCGCCCCAAACCCAAAATTCCAACCGAGTTCATCTTTCAGCCAATCAAGAAATATACCAAAAATATAAGGGACGACAGCCATGAGCTACTCGACGCCGTTGCCATAAAAACCAAAATCGGAGAAAACCCAGCTAATCCCGAACCCAGTCACCGTGGCAAAATTTCCCGAATCAGCCCAAAATCGACTCGTACTTCTCCGATTCAACCCGAATCGAACCCGTTAAGCCTAAAACCAACCATTTCCTGTCCAAAGCTGACGGAATTTGCTCGTCGTCATCAGCCAAACGTCGTTTCCTCCTTCTTTGTTCTTGTGGCGGGGATTTATTTAAGTAGAAAAAAAAAGAAATTGGGGGATGGGTGACGGAAAGTCGGAAACAGAGAGATAGGGAGTGAAAGTAGAAAGAGAAAAAAAAAGAAAATATATTGAAGAAGAGTTGGGTGTACTGTTGAAAGTGGGAAAGAAAGAAAAGTGAGGAAGAAAATTGAAGAAGAAAAGAAAAAAAAATAAGAGAGATAGAGGACGTGTGATTTTATTGATTATGTTTGTAATTAAATCCCTAATTTGTAGGAAAGATTTATGGAAGTTTTGGATATCATATATATTGACTAATTTACCCTTATAATTATCAGTTTATCATTAATTTATTTTTTTAGTCAATAAATCTACACCATCAATCAAAAAAATTTAATGGCTTAGATTAGTCCCCACCGTCTCATATAAGGGAAGGTGTCCCATTTGAACCAATCCCATATATATATATATATATATATATATATAATACAATAGAAAACTTATGGGAGCTCTTAGATATTCGAGCGAATAGCAAATCTTATGCCAAATATAATGAACCTCGTAATGGCTAAAGTATCTTAATCAAGGCTTTTAATTACAATAATTAGATTTTTAATTTACAAGTGATATGAAATGTTGGTACACGTCATCAGGGACATGTGAACAATTATTATACATAAATTTATTCTATTTAAAAAAAGCCCATAGACTATATGTTATTGTAAGGTTAGGGTTTCATTCTTTAGGTTAGTGTGTGTGTGTGAGATATGTTGGTGAAAGAGTAACGGCTTAATATTCCTTAATAAGTTGGGATTTGAGCCAATAATTGCCTCCTCAATTGTCCATAGAGATTATTCACCTCCATAAGTCATGGGCATAATTAATGGGGCCCTAATCTTATCACATGTCATTTTCAACATATATATGATACCTTTTTTCTACCTAATTAATTCTTATTGGATATATACACCTTAATTTAATTACATTGTTACATGTGTGTTCATTTCAATAATAATTACTAACTCTTAAATCTTACATAGGAATCGCTTGATAGTATAGTGGTAAGACGTTAGTAAAAACTCAGTCATGTGTCTTGGTTCGATTTCCACGTACTTATATAGCTCCTTCCCCATCAGAATTTGTACTAAAAAATCAAAAAAAAAAACCCTTTGATATAGCATCTAAATGGGAATGGGTTTAATTAATATTGGTTTCTAGTGTATATCAGGGGCGTAACCAGCCCGGCTTAGTACCCCTAGCCCCAATTTTTTTTCCCCAGTGCAACTATTTTTTTCCCTTAGAAATTATAAATATAATTTTTTTTCTTTTTTTTCCATAGAAAAAATTGGATTAAAAAAAATGTGGTGCACGGGGACCGGAGAGCCCCCCTATCTACGCCCCTGGTGTATATATATATCAATTAAGATACATATTTGCATAGGATTATAATAATTACTTCGAAATAGCACTATTGGTGCAAATGAATCATGTCGAGTTTAAAAATGTGTTATTTGGTTTTAGTTAACCTATTAAGCTCAAATAACTTTACATCGATCGATCTCAAAATTAAGTATCGAGTAGCTTGATTTATTTTTTTAACAGTATTTGATGAAGAAAAATCAAAGTGATGAAAAAAAAAGTGGATTTTCCTAATATGTTACAATTAAATTGATCAAAATCACGATTTTGAAAAAGAAAAAAGAAATACTAAAGAAAACAACCATGTTATTTTGATAGTACTTCACAATGAGCCAATGATATACTAATAAACATTATTGTCCTTAAACTCTTACTCAAAGTAGCACTTACTATTCCACCATAGTTTCCAACTTTTCAAATACTTATCCAAACACCCTTAAAATATTCATATATATGTTAATCAATAATTATAATTGTGTAGGGAACAATGTTGACAACCTTAATAGGTTTTTCATCGAAAAAGTTATACATATCGCGAAATATCCTTAATTTTATGCAACATAACAAGAAAAATGTCTGATATCTATTATGACTGACATAAAATTTATGTATTCCGTTGTTCAGGACACAAATATTAAATACTAATACACACATGATATGGAGTACAATAATTTGAATAAAATATGTGAGACTTGTGAAAAATCTCGAATATGTTGCCAATTAAGTCATCAAAGATTTTTAAGGGGTCCCACATGACAATATTGTTGATGTCCCCTTTGCTAATCTTTTTATTACTATTAATTAGGATCAAAATTAAATATGCTATCATTATTTATTTTTTTAATACTTCTTTCACTATCCTAAGATTCCCCATAGAAGTTGACAGGCAAGCTTGCTTTCACTATATTTCTAATTATTGCTCTCTTTATTTGTTTTTTTAGCCGTTTCATTTAAATTAAAAAAAAAAAAAACTACTCTAACTTTCCTCTATCAATTATTATGATCACAACCATAGCTATTAAAATGAGCCCCGTCGATGTGTCAGCTCAATTGGCCGATTGGACTTAACTTCATTTTTAGAGATCCGAAATGAGTTGGGTCTATTTGACTTGACCCGATATCTTATGTGCATTTTTATGGGCTGAGTTCCAAAAATAGTGGCACGATCATTATTTACCTGGCCCAGCAGGTTGGCATAATGAACGTTTTATTACAATGACTAATTGCAAAAAACATGTGAAACGGTGAAAGTCCGTGAGACGATGATACTCTTAGTGTAAAAAGTTATACTTTGTCTAAATAAACTAATTTAATTGTATTTAGATAAAATATACTTTTTACACTAAAAGTATCATTTATTATACTCAAAGTATCACGATCTCACATCGTCTCAAAAGAAACCTGTTGACGACTAATTTGTTAATAGGGCCGCATATATATGTTAATAAACAAGACTACATAAAGAAACAAATTAGATGTCATTGTAATAAAACGTCCATTATATACCATGACATGATCATAAAATGTAGTCATGCTCATCTTACCCATTTTCCTATTTTTCTTGCTTAATAATGATGAAGATTCATGTATGGAGTAGGGACATGGCATATGTCCCATTTATGGATCAATGTCACATATGGGCATGTGATGACATTCTTCATATAATGACAAGTGTCCGATTATTTGGATTGCTACTCGTCTTTATTCTAAGGATAATAAAGTGTTGGGGTCTAGCATATGGATGCATACATATATCCCCATCATAATGGGACATGTTAAGGGCACGAATGATAATTTTTGTTTCTTTTATTTTTTGGGCAACATTATGACTTGTGTGACAAAGGGTTGTTCGATGGATTGAGATTTCCTATTTCACAATCATGTTCCATTTTCTATTCCATTATATTGGATGTATGACACGTGTACTGATAGTGTCATAATTGTACATGTGTCATTCATCATGCATAGTGAAATGAAATTGTGGAAAAAGAGATTTGGCCCATGTTTGAGGTGATGCTATTTATTTCCTCTAATATATGCATATACGCCCGGTTATGTTTTTTTTTTTTAATAAGTTGGGAGTAGTGGCTGGAGATGAGGGGGTATACTTAAAAAAATTGAAAGATACAAGGTTCGAACCCTGATTAGCACAATTACAAAGGGTTAGCAATATCATTTGAGCTATAAACTGGTGTTTATGTAAATATATACTTTGTTAAGCTTCAATGCTTCATATTTTGGTAGAATGTTTGTTAGAACTTTATTGTTGGCATCAATGTATTTATTAATAAGTGTTCATTTGTTCCTCAAAAATCCAGAATTCAAAACTCGTCAACATAAAAATGTAAATCCAATACAAGTAGAGTCAAATTAAACATAAATATATGAATCGAGTACGAGTAGAGACGGAGCCACAATTCCCACTATGGTCATGTGCCCCCAATAGTGTTCTTTTTTTTTACTATTTATTATTTATTTTAAAATTATATATTAATTAAGTTAAAAATATAAAGTATGTCTATTAATTATTTTTAATGTAGTTTATAATTATATTTGTTTTGTGCTCACTTTATAATTGTCGTGCATGAGTGTAAACAGGGTCAGCCTTGACTTTTCAGGGGCCCTTGGCAACAAGAAAAAAAGAGGCCCATATTAAAAGAAACAATACAAAAAAATCTTCAAGCTCAGAAGATTATCCAGAATATTTAATAAATGTAACACCTAATATACGAAAAAAGTATCAAATAGTCATTGAAAAAATCCAGATCTTCTAGCATTCTCAAAAGCAAAATCATCAATAATGTAATCAAAATCAAGTTTTCAAACTCATTAGTTTCAATACATAAAATTGTCAACTCATTTAATCTTTCTTGAGACATAGTTGAAACCAAGTGTGATTTTATCAAATTTAGTTTTGAAAAACTTATCTTTATAGATGCTATAATAACTGATATAGTTAACAAAATTCTATAAGCAATGGAAATATTTGGAAAACAATAAAACGTTTACAATTTGAAAATAAAAGACTTTGTTCTTGAGTAGAAATATAATATGAAAAAGAAAAACATGTTTATGTTATTTTGACATTACATGTTTGATTAATTTTCTTAGTACAATTCCTTTTGGTATTTTTAACTTTTGCCATTTTATATTTTTTAATATTTTGGGGATCCTATATACAATTTTTTTAATAAAAATATATACCGATATAAAAGATTATTTAAAATTGAGGCCCCTCAAATTCGGGGGCCCTAGGCGGTACTCGCCCTCGGTGACTACCTCAGGGCTGGCCCTGAGTGTAAAATCCAATTGGAAAAAACCGTGTATCTTGAAGCTAGCAGCCGTAATTTGCATTAGTTTGACATCATTGAAAATATTCGATCCCTCACAAAACACACGCACCCGTGTGTGTGTGTGTGTGTGTTTGCCCACTTATGAAAAAGGAAATTTCGTGTTGAATATAGACACATTAATCCACAAATTAAATATAGGGCAAAATATTCAGAGATGGGAATTTTTTTAAATAATAAGAAATATCTTAAGAATAAATTATTGCACCATCCTACAAATGTTTTTCAGATCTTTCATGTGTTATGAACTCTAGAATATTAGGATCCAATAATTTAAACAGTTATACAAAATCTTTTTTCTTCTCCAATATTAAAGTAGTATTTTGAAGGGCTATCTGTTTTTATTTCATTACCAAAATAATTCCATGGTTTTATTATATATAATATTTGGATAGAATTCTATGTCAGAAATTAATTATTTAGGAACTGAAATAGTACATGGATAATAATATCATTCTCTTTCACTTTCTTTGGTGCGAAATTCCAAGAAGATATGATTGTGACAATGGACCATGTCAAATCTTTTTTTTTTTTTTGAGAATAAACCATGTCAAATCTTAAAAACATAGGAATCAGTTGTTTCCAGATGGCACACATATATTAGTGGTAAGATTTTCCAACGAAATTGAATATAATACAACTCATGTACGTGTAATATTATTCAATAATCGTACGTAAATAACCCACCTTCGTCAATAATCGTAAATAATTTATAACCTATAGTACTATGCGCATAATTTATGATTATATAATGACCCACATTATAATGGTATACAATGTGTAAACTCCGTGTCATAACTGTTTCGTCATAATCCAATCAGAGAAGCAATCATTTTTTAAATACCCTTAAGAAACACTTGTCGATAAATGACTTGTGAATGAATGAGATAAGCTAATTAATTATTCGAATTCTAGACTATTTTACACATTGAAAATTCAATTTACTATAAAAAAAAAATTAATTGGAAGCTAAGCTCGTGCCATTTCAGCACAATTGTTTTAGAAATAAATATATTTATCAACTATCATTCCTTTCGCTCGAGACTTTCGAAATAAAAAATCAAGATAATTATGTAATATATTTTAAATAAGTATTATTACATGTGATATTCTATTTTAATATTATTTGACGTAATAAGCCGAAATAAATGATCGTTCTTTTCTATTGGGTCTTGAAAATAGTTTAAGGATGGATTATTCTTGGGATGGGTTTTAATTATAAGTGCTAAGATTTTACCGTGGGCCGGCCCAAGACTAGGTTGTAGTCTTATGCCCAAACCCACCTCATAAATGTTATAGCAATTATAATTTCCACCCAGTGCTTCATTATATGTGCTATTTCATTTTAATTTCTCACGGATCCAACCCATTTTACAAATCAAAGCAAGTTCGACCAACATGTGGGTATAGATGAATTAGAAAATTATTGCCGGTTGATATATTTCGTCACAAATAAAAAAAATGTAGAACATTATAGAATAATGTCAAAGCTCAATTTGATCAAACACAGACACACAAAGGAACTGTATTAGAGCAGCTTAAAATAGAATTCTGGAGGCATACACGAATAAGATCATCGATAATCCTAGGAATTAAAATCTAAACATTACAGTAGAACGATTAGACACGATAACATAAACGTTTGACAGCAGAGCAATAAGTCCCGTTGATGTTAATTTCGAACGCAAAACAGGAAACCCATAGGGAACTCAATACTTGGGAGGTGGCTGTTGTGTAGGAAGCAGACCAAAGCGCTTCTTCAAAAGAACTCTCTGCCTTGCGTATTTATCGTCAGGAGAGAAGCGGGCTGCATTGGAGAAAGATAGTAGATAACGTAAATTACCGGGCATTCTTGATATGACATGATTAAAAAAGACATTCCAACAAGAGTCATATAATCAGAATATAAGCATCTGATTGTTCATCTGTTCTGATGCATGTGTGCCTTTTGCTTTGGTGAAACAAATAAGTTCCATTTAACCCCTGTCATTGCATATAAAACAACAGACGCATGTGCGAAAGGGATAGAAAGAGGTTCTTGTCTCTTCAATGATCTTGATGTGCAGGATATATGATTTCTATAATATTGCAATATGGATGGAAGGATTTTAAGCTAAGGATTTCAAATCCACGATACAAAAATTCATTGAGCATGTTTGGGTGATCTTTTTAAATCCTTAGCTCATATTTTGAGCTATTTTTTGAATCATTGTGGTGAATTTCAAATTCATCTTATATGGGGACATCTGATATCGTTTCCACAAACTCTTCCCTCAAAACCAAATGCAACATAAATGTTTCTCTCCCTAAAAACTCAAAAAACTCTTAAATACCGGGTTGAAATTTTAAAATTGGCCTATTTAAACATGAAGTCCTGCATTTTAATAGTTTATGTGAATATCGGCTAGAGCCCCCAACAAGTTCTTGAAATACCAACATATATCAAGCGGAACAGATTACCATCAGTAATAACATGTTTTCTATCACTCTATCAAGAACATCATTATGAAATACTAATCTATAATCTATCGTTAAGTCCAATGAAAGTAACTTGCTCTCTAATCTCCTCAACCACACAGGAAACCAGACTTTGGGACTATAACCACACACTTGCACATAATCATTGGGAAAAAAAGTGTATTTAGAGACATTACCAGGATGCGCTGATTGTGTGGCCAACCCTAATGGTGACTCCTTCTGCACAGAGAAAAGCTCAGACTTGTTAATGAAGCTCGATATAAAGTATCAATTGGTGGATGAAAATGAAGATATAATAAATCTAGGCATAAGAAAAATAAAATGTAATAAGAAATATCTTCAACAAGTACTTTTTCAAGACCACGTCACAAATATCATGAATATAGACTAGCAAACGCCAACTTAGAGTTTTTTCAACTCAATTTTTAACAGATTCCTACATTGGTTGCAATTTGAGGTACAAGAAACTTCAAAAACTCGATCTGTACAACACCTAACAAGTATGTGAAATATATGTATAATGAACATAAAAATTAAATGACCACAATAACGAATAGCAGGCAAGCAAAAGTACAATGAAAATTTATGAAGCAGTTTTCAGTACTAAACTCAATCGTGAAAATAACAGCGAAAGACAAAAGCAGGGTACAAATTTTACATCTACATAACTAAAACTAATTGAAAACAGTAATCAGTATATAAAAAGAATCGACGAAAAAGGACCTTTGTGGTGTAAACTTTGTCACCATTTTCGTTGATGTAAAATTGGAGATACATCTTCAGCAATACTCCGCCTGCATTAACATCCACTTTGATCAGAAAAAAAAAAAAAATAATAATCTAGCACGAACCTTGTAAATTGCCTAAGCCCTAAAGCCCAAGAACCAAACAATAAAGAATTTTATTACACTATAGTATGTGAATTTTCGATTACAAATTCAATTGCGAAATTTACCTGTGGCTGATTTTCAAAGCTTTTGATGGTAAGGTCTGAGCTAATGAGCTTTACCTTAAACCCTAATAAAGAGGCGCTTCTAGGGTTCGACAATAAAATATATAATTGGTGTGAAACTGAAAATATGACGAAACTGTAAGGCCAAAAATGTCCATTTGTTCTGTAAACGGGTCACCCGGACGGCCCATCAGGTCCGGGTAATTACCCGACCCGTAATCCATTTCATACCCCAATTTTATGAGCCCATGAGATATTTCCATTGGTAGTCAACTCTTTGACAATTGTATCATTTATACAACCCTCAAGATTATTCTGCCTCGCTTTTCCCATATACCCCAATTTTATGAGTCTATATGGTATTAAGCGTCAAACGTAACCCATCAAACCTTTGTGTAGATGGAGCATCAAAATATCCCACGACTCGTGGCTAACATAAAGACGAGTCCATCCCACAAGCATCTCAATACTTGGTAGGGATCACAGCTTTCCAGCACAAGACCACTCCACGACTCGTGGCCAGTGACCAAGTATGGTAGCATCGTCATGTCTTCTACCTTTGATGGAAGGCATGGAACGATATGTCCAACACAACTTGTTCATTTGGTTTGATATGTAATTAATTAAAATTAAATTCCTTGTTGAGTTTCAAAAACTTGGGGTTTTCTTTTCAAGACCTCATCAACCTAATTACTAGGTGGGTTTTTATTTAACGCAATTCATCAAATGATCGCAAGCAAAAAGCATTAAATAAATCTAACATGCATCCTATGCAGAAAAGCGGTGGGATGGTCATGGCCAGCCTATGCGACCCATTTGAGCCAAAAATGGGTCAATGGTCAATCTAAGGGACAAAATAAATAGAACTACTTCTATTACATTTTATTAATGTACTCATACACGCATGGGCCTTGAGTCTTCTATTCTATTACATTTGTAAAATCTACCCACACAGGCGTGGGACTTTAGCATCGAACGTCCTCCAATTACAATAAATGGAAAACCTTACCATCTAGTCTACTCTCAATGCGAAAATTTAAAGAACTTACAAAAATAGAATAAGAGGCTCGCAGGCCCCACAAACCCAAAGAAATAAAACACATCCAATCACATTGGTCATAGACTCATGATCATCCCTAAATAAATCATGCTAAAACATTCATCACATGAATTTAAAGCATATAAATTTACCAATTTTGTGTGTTGATTTAATTTTGGGATAAATCTTATTTTGATTATTCATAAAAACAATTTTATTAATTTTGAAACTAACCATTTAATTTCAAAATTGAATATCAAAATTTTATCATAATTATCGAATCACAATTTATAAACTCATTGGAAATCAAAACCCATAATAACTGAACTATGTTCAGAAGCTTCAAAAGGTTTGAACATTTGCAAATAACGCCAAATGGATTAACCAAACTTTGAAACCCATCAAATCAACACACTTTGCAAATTTAAAACGAAATTCAGAAATTACATATTTAATTACCTTTTAATATCGAGTCAAAATCGTGATTCAATTGCTTTCTTCATAAGAAATCACATAATTCAATTTATCCCATGCATAAATCAAATAAAACATCTTTTATCGCACACAAAATAATTATTAAAACACATTTTAATAAATATAACATGCTTATCAAATAAACATCAAACGAATCAAAATCTGATAACAAAAATGCAAACCGTGGCTCTGATACCATTGTTGGGTTCGCTTATACTACACTGCCCGCATAATGAAATTTAAATTTTTAATCTAATTAAAACAAGTGCATTCATCACAATAAACACTAACCCCGTAGGTTCACATAGCGATTGTAACGATCGGCATTTTCGTTATCCTGCGAGAATATAAATTTTGATTCATAAGTGAAAAAGAAATTACCCTCGTAGAGTCTTCTCCTTTTAATGATGATTGAGAGGGAATCAATTCCCGGATATGTGGCAATCACCTAAACTCCAAATGCTCGCCCACCGTGCGAGCTGGGGCCAACCTGGCCCCCGCCCCCCATTTTTTTTTTTTTTAAAAAATTTTATAGGTAAAATATTTTTTTAAAAAAAAATTTATTAAATTTTACATGGTTTTTTTTGCATTTTTTTATCTGGCACACCCCAATTTCGTGTATCGACCCACCCCCATTTATTTCCTGGCTACGCCATTGTGCTCGCCAATAGGGATTCAAACGTCTCCCCTCTAGTCGAATCCACCTTTTAATTATAGACACCGGAATAATCTTTCGCTAGTAAAATTTATTCCGTTCTTCAAAATGATAATTGGAATAGAACTTTTAATCTCACAATCAACTAGTGATAGGAGATTGATTGTTATAGAATAATAATTATCAATTAATTATTATCTATCACTATGAAAATATATGTATCTCAAGAGAATAGAAAAAATGTTTTTTTTAAAAGGAAACCAAAACACCTTTTAAGTTTATCTTTATGAAAACTCACGGCCACTCTTCTTCAATTTCTTTTTAAGAGAGAGAATAGTCGTTCATCTTTTAATTATTTTATTAGATATAAGAGTGAACAAAACACCACTTTATGGGGTAAGTGGGTGGTTACAAAATTAGTGGCATAATAGCAACATGAAACTGCCGTGTCACACACAACAATTCATTCCATTTTTATATATTTTTTTTTATTTTCTCTTCAATACATATATATAATCAAAATAAATCTTATTTATTTATCTCCAATAATTTAGTGGGCTTCTACAATTAGGCCTACTAGATTATATATGGGCTTGAATTTCAAAGTCCAACTTAATTAATTAATTCAAGTAATTAATTAATTCTCACAGCCCAAATTAATCAATCCAATTGACTAATTAATATATTATATTACTTTTGTTGGGCCTTCTAATCAAATTAGATTTAATTAGATAATCAAATTATTTAATTAAATATTTAATTCAACTATTGAATTAAATTAAAACCCTAATTAATTAATCTATATTAATTAATTACATTCAACTATTGAATTTATCAATTTTGAAATGTCAACAATCAAAATTATGTGTGACTCTTTTAGGTTCACAACTAATACTAGTTGCAGGCTTACAACTTTTGTAACTTTCAAATAAAATAATTTATTCTACTAATTAATCATATTAATTAATTGTTGACCTACAAATCATGGTAACATCTAGCAAGTAGCATGATTACCTAGTATTAGGTGAAATAGCAAGCAAACCTATTTCAATTGCAATTGCATACATGTACAATCCTTTCGACAACTAATTTCCCGACTAAATCTTGGGTATGAATTTATCGAAACCCAATTGATTTAATAACTGTGATTCTATTTCAAGTTCTAATGAGTCTTTTATGAATCAAATTCATCGTGCCTTGGCCAAGGTCTTTGAATCACAAACTATGAAAACACATGAAATTCCCTTGTCAAAAGACAAGTATCGAATTCTATATTGGCCACAGACAAGCCTCCATGTACATCAGTGCAATACCCAAAATACCCCTTTGTGATTGTCAAGCAATCAAAAATAAATCAAAGTATTGCAGGATAGACACAAGGCTACTGTCGTGCCTCAAGTACGAGGATTAATCATGTACTATTGCAATATGAAAATCCTTATTCGACAAACAAAGTTTCCATATAAAAATTTCCATTGGGTCATGTCCAGTGAACTTGTTCGCCAACAAACACCCGCATATACGCATTTGCGTCTCAACGCTAATGTTAATGGAATGTAACATTCTCGTCTCACGAGCATGCATCATATACACAAGCCTTACGGGGTTATTCAATGTCCTATCTTGAAAAACTCATTGACCTGGAACTAGTTTAAGATCAAAGCCTTAGAGGCATGTCCCATGATCGCCATCAAATGCGCAACCATACCCCATAGCTTAAAATGATCTAAAGACTTTATCTATGATCAATTAAATAATAAATGCAAAACATAAGATAAAGAAAAACGCCTTTATATTAATATAATTCCCAATAAAATTGTTTTTACAAGTAGGATTAATTCAATTCTAATTGGAGTGAAGGGCACCCTACTCTAACATGAGTAAGATATTGGCAAAATGATATGCAACCAAATACTCCATTTGTTTTCTTTGCTTTATTATAAGTAGGAGAAGAGATCTTTTACATCAATCCTTGCACTCAGTTGCCTATAATTTATTGATTCAGATAGTGGACTTGGAACTCACTTTTTAGTTTTGATAGATTTTGTGTTGGATTTACCAAGTTCCAGCTTGTTATGTATGATCAAAAATTATACAAATCTTTATCTGTTACCTATTTGTTATCATGGTAAAATGGGTTTAAGTTGCTCCTCATGGGGTGACCTAGTGGTGTATGACGGGTTCTTGATGGCGAAAAGTCTCTTGATAGAATGTGCGGTTTACCCGGTTGACGTGATTTGCAGACTATTGCGTGAAGCCCAATGGAAAGAAAGGTTTGAGTTGCTTTCTTTCTTTTTCGTCCTGAAAATGGAAAATATTGTCGGGTTATATTGTCGTAAATGCTTTCTTTTTCTTGATCTCAATTACAATTTATGGCAATTTGAACTAACTTTTTATCTATTGATCTTTAGGAAGGTGAAACAATTCGAATAAATGTAAAGAATAAACCAACTAGTGGAACAGGTATGCTTTCTGCGGCAGGATTGTCCGGTGGAGTTTCTGAAACTAAAAACTCGAAAACTTTAGCTCTTGCTCCCCCGCCTATTGGAGCGACGAAAATTAGGTCTCCTCTTCCTCCTGCACCCAATGCTGCTGCTGCTGCTAGATTGACTACCGCCGGTCATGGTTCTGCTCTGAACAGATCCAAGGAAACTTCAAGCCGCCCGAGTGATTTTATTTCAGATCTCTCTCAACTCAAGGTATGTCTTTCAGTTATCTAAACTGACCTCAATTGTCTGTTTCTTTATTGAGTTGGTTAAATATGTCAGTGCCAAAACTTTGATCTTGGTTTTTCTCTATGAGCTGTTAGCGAATACTTGCTGTTCCTCAAATACAATTCATTCTTTGGGAGTGTTTGCAAACACTAAAAATAAGTTTTTTTCAATTTTTTGCGTAAAAAAAGCAGTTTTTAGTGTTTGTATATACCAATTTCTGCTTCTAATTGTACTTCATTTAATCAGAATCTAAAAGCAGTGAGATGGGTGCTTTAGATTCTGCTTTTGCTTCTAGTTTGAATTTTACAAATAAATAAGTATTTTTACTACTTTTTCACCAAACACTCTCAACTTCTCATTCTCAATTTTTAATTTTATTTTCAAACACTACCAACTTCTGATTCTCAACTACTTCTATTTCTGCTATAATAAATCATTTCTTCTAAAAGCAGAAGTTTTTGCAAACACTCCATTTATTTGTTACAATAGATATTGTGGAGATGACAATGAATATTATGGAGATGAATAGGCAGTATCATTGTTCACCCTTTCCTCTATACTCTGTTCAGTAAAATATGCATTTCTGCGTTCTCTAAGATCTGAATGTCGATTCCCATGAATTCTGGGTCTCTTACTGGTTATATTCCTTGATTTAACGAGTGTTTGCAAACTCTAAAAAAAGTGATTCTTGGCTTTTAGATTGAAAAAAATAGTGGTTTTTTTTCGCATCACTGTTTGTTAGGATAAAAGTTGCAGTATTTTGATTGAAATTCAGAAGCAATTTTTTTCTTTTTTGAATCTGCAGAAAAACCTACCTTCCACTGATGGATCGGAGTCGACTAAAAGCTCTTGGCTGGGCAGCATTTTGAGGATTTTTTACAGAACTTTTTTGTGCCTGTTGCTGTTGTATTTAGAAAAGTTGGGAAAATCACAGGGAAACGTCGAAAAGTTGGAAATTCTAATGCGTATATAAAAATATATTAATTGTTTTTATTTTCTTTTTTCTTGGTCTATGCAAAGTGTCCTTTTTTATTTAGTTTGAGCATTCGAGCAAGCTACATTTAATCTATCAAAAAAAAAAAAAAATACATCAACCCTGTTCTATAACATCTGGAGTCAAGAATAATGTGTTAAGAGTAATGCAGTAAAATTTATTATCGAGACTCTATAATGAGTATTTAGTACTCAATTACGTCAACAAACCCATCAGAACACTGGCCAGTCCGTCCACATCCTGCGATTATCTTGGTGGCAGCAATGAGGGGCTAGAGTTGCTTCCCTCAGACATAAGTTTAGAAGGTGGTAAAAAAAAAAAAAAAAAAAAACTTTTTCTATATCCGCACCTAAGTACACCAAAAATACGTGCTCTGTACATCAACAAGGATTCTCTGTCACTCAAATCTTCTGTCCAAAACTAAATCATGAGCCGACAAAAATTACACCATCTTCAGACGAGTAAATAATTGAAAGCAACGATGGCAAAGGTACCATACTCCCTGGTTTTTTATAAAATTGCGAAGCAAAAGAATGATCTTAAGAAGCACTTACCAAAAATACATCATTGATCTCGGTATTCTGGCTTTAGAAACCAATAGGACCCACTAGGGTTTCTCTCCAACGTAGCTATCTCCTTCAGAAGATTTTTAAACAAAGGCAAATCTTTCGAAGGTATCCTATCTTTAAAGTTATCGACTATGCTAGCTGAACTTGCGCTCCCACCTCTTCGCTGAATAAACGTACAGATTTGACGAATGAGAAGTTCTGGTTGTACACCCAAGTTGCTTGACGATGATGATCTAGAAGGCCCAGAAACCGAAGATTGCTCTCCACCATTGGAGGATGTCGAGACAAACTGATGCTCAAGTCCATCACTGACAGCTCTGTCTTGGTTCCCTTTGAGTTTAGCTAATAACTCTGCCGAAGATAATGCTTTACCAGAAGATGCTCCAGCAGCAAATCCGTTCTGCCTATTTTGAACTTCTTCTGATGGTCTTGAAGTGGTCACCAATTGGGAATTAATGGTGGAGCCGAATTTCCTTTTTACTGATGACGGCGCACCAGCGGCTCCTGACCTGCCGGTCCAGGTTGGGACGGTTATACTTTCTCGGCTTCGAAGCATTCGTGATTGGCGCAAGGCTTCTGCAGCTCTTTGTGCAACTTTTGAGGCGTGCTCCTCGAGCTTCACCTTCTCTTCGTCATTGGCATTCATGATCGCGTCGTGGTTCACGGCGCTCTAGAAAATCAACGAGTATTTAAGTTGGAAAATGAACGAGGAACGCGTGAATAAAATGATTAAAGAGATTACATGTTTAAATTTGTGCATAATGATAGAATGATGTCGAGAAAGTTGGATGAAAGAAAAGATGACGACAGTGTGAAAATAATATCGAATCAACAACTGGTTCCAGTAAATACTGGGAAATGAAAAAACAATCAATACAAGCAGAACATTCAAACTAGGGTACAACAACAACAACAAACTAAGCCTTAATCCCACTACGTGGGGTCGGCTATACGGATCATATCGCGCCATCGTTTACGGTCATAAGCCATATTTTCGTTTATTTCTAGGTATAACATGTCATGTTTAATAGCTTCTTTCCAAGTCTTTTTAGGCCTACCTCTCCCTCTTTTGATTTGTGTGAGTGATTCTCTACCTTCTAAACGCCGCACAGGTGCATCTAAAGGTCTCCTATAAACATGTCCAAACCATCTTAATCGTGTTTCTCTAATTTTCTCGTCTATTGGTGCTACTCCCACTTTGTTTCTAATGTGTTCATTTCTTATTCTATCTAATCTAGTGTGTCCGCACATCCATCTTAGCATTCTCATCTCTGCTACCCTCATTTTTTGTTCGTGTTCATATTTAGTCGCCCAACATTCTCGCTCCATAAAGCATTGCAAGGGCCTTATGGCCGTTTATAAAATTTTCCTTTCAATTTTAATGGTATTTTACGGTCACAAAGGATAGAAGATGCACTCCTCCATTTATTCCAACCCGCCGGATCCTATGTGTGACATCTTTATTGATTTCTCCGTTCTCTTCAATTATAGATCCTAAGTATTTAAAACTCTTTGTTATACTCACTTCATGTCCATCAATTTTAACATTCGTCTCATTGTTCCCGTTGTTTTTTTACTAAAGTGGCATTCCATGTATTCTGTTTTAGCCCTACTTATAGTAAAACCTTTTGATTCTAGTGCTTCTCTCCAAACTTCCAATTTTGCATTTACTCCTTCCCTTGTTTCATCAATTAAAACTATATCGCACGCAAATAACATACATTCAGGGATGGATTTTTGTAAGTGTTTAGTGATTTCATCAATTATTAGGATAAAAAGATACGGGCTTAGAGCGGATCCCGATGCAAACCTATAGTGTTGGGGAATTCACTAGATATTCCCTGTTGGTGTCCTGATACATGTTGTTATACCATCATACATATCTTTTATGGCATCTATGTAGCTATTTTTATTCCTCTTTTTTTCCAATACGCGCCACATTATATCACGGTTGACTCTATCGTATGCCTTTTCAAGATAAATAAAAACCATATGTAAATCTTGTTTTCTCTCATTATATTGTTCACATAATCGTCTAATTAAGTGTATAGCTTCAATTGTGGATCTTCCGGCATGAAGCCAAATTGATTATCTAATATACTAGTTTCATTTCTTATTCTTGCTTCTATAACTCTTTCCCATAGTTTCATTGTATGACTTATTAATTTAATTCCCCGTAATTTGCACAATTTTGTATATCCCCTTTGTTTTTATATATAGGTATCAATATACTTTTTCTCCATTCATCGAGGCATTTTCTTAGTTTTTAGAATAACATTAAATAATTTAGTAAGCCGCATGATATTCCAACTCCACCTAAACATTTCCACGCTTCAATTGGTATATCATCTTGCCAACTGCTTTGCGATTTTCATTTTATTTAGTGCTTTTTCTGTTTCGTGAAGTTGAACTCTACGATAAAAGGTACGGTTTCTATTCAGTTCAGATTGGCCTAGTTCCCTAATGTGACTTCATTCCTCTTCGGTTCATTAAAAAGATTATTGAAATACCTCCTCCATCGATCTTTTATGTCCTCGTCTTTCACTAAAATGTTTTCATTCTCATCTTTTATGCATTTAATTTGGGTAAATCAATGGGGTATTTGTAATTTTGTAAGTATGAAACATAGCTAGATAGTTGGGTGTTGTTTTTGTAATTAGGATAAACCTCAAGGGTATTTTTTATAATTAACACTTCAAATTATTGTCAGAAAACATAAAGGTATGAATAAAAATGTAGCAAAATTGGTTCTTGAGCAACAGTGGAATCCAATGTATTTATACCCGTTATTTACCTGCTAGAAATAATTACCATCCGTGCCCCCACCCCCCACCGGAAAAAAGAAAAGGGGTTTTCAACCACATGCATGCTCCAATACTAAAGGCCAGCAAGTGCGACAAATTTCAAAATCATTTTAAATTCCAATACAACAAATGACTAAAGCAAATAGAACTCACATGAATCCCATGGGCATCAAAGAGAGACTGCAAAAAGCTTTTTTCTTCATCCGCCTTTGTGTCACTTTGATTAGCTTCGCCTTCACCCATGTTTTCACTCACCACATTGCTTCCCGATTCAGTTGTAGAACCATCTGTATGTGATGTGCTAGGTTTCAGGAGTTTCGGTTCATCCTGCTTATCTTTGCGAGCTCCAACAACATTTACTTCAGATAACTGGCTGAAAATACTAGACGTTTCAGTAGAGCCACCATCACCATCGTCATTCAACTTGAAAAGATCTTTCATATCACGGGCCTTGAAGAATCTTTTCTGCTGAGGATTCTTCAATATCTTATTGGTAAGGAAATGTTTATATATTTGTCTCTGATAAACCTTCTCTTCAATGGTTCCACGGGTAATCAATCTATAGACTGTTACATCCTTTTTCTGACCAATGCGCCAAGCACGCTCTCGAGCCTGCCTTAAACCATCAAAAGAATACAGATTAATTGCAAGTACTTCAACTGGACAAAAGAGCTTTTACATTTACTTCTAACAAATTCAATCGCACAAGTCACGTCAAAACTAAACTCAACCTCCCACAGCCACAAAAAATAAATATAAATAAACAAAAATGTATAAATTTCAGATTTATCTCAAGAAAAATGTATACTGAAATTAAGACCATCACAATGCAGACCTGCATATCAGTTGAGGGATTCCAGTCAGGGTCAAAAATGATTACTCTGTTTGCACCAGTTAAATTTGTTCCCAGGCCACCAACCTTGGTCGTCAAGATGAAAATGAATACATCTTCTAAATTGTTGAACTCATCTATTAGAGCCATTCTTTGTTTGACAGGAGTGAGACCATCCATTCTCCTGTAATTATAGCCACCAGCAACCAGAAAATTCTCAATAATATCAAGCATCTGTTGCGTTTGTGAAAAAAGAAGAACACGGTGTCCCTGCTCCTTCCATACATTAAGCACCTCAGCAACAATTTTCATTTTCCCACTGCGTTTGGGGTTTCCATAATCTGGATTCCCATGAGAATGTTCTCTCTCGAGAAGATCAGGATGGTTGCAAATTTTGCGCATCACGTCAATTCCGTAAAGAGAGTTTCTGCTTCCATCGAAAATTTGTTCAACCTCTGAGCTAGCAAGAAATGCACGGTAAACAGATCGCTGCTCTGGGGTAAGACTACAGAAGAGAACATGTTCAGTCTTTTTTGGAAGATGAGCATCTACATCCACTTTCATTCGCCGAAGGAGGTAAGGCATGATCAAGTCACGTAGGACGACAGCACATCTGCACAAATTTGATTTAGCCAATATGGACAAAAGCATGGAGAAGCCAAAGTTGATAATTAAGGCAAAAAACTTTAAAAGTTTGGAATCTTAATTTTAGACTATGCTGTCAACCAATTCAGCCTCTGGGAGAAATCAAGATATGTCATGCCAAGTATTAAGACTCTGATACAAATGGTCATTCTTCTTTATATCAATTTCAACTAGTCTCCACCAGACTTCAGTCATTATGTTTCTTCTCCAACAGATTGAATATTCATATGCTAATTCCTAGACCTTGGCAGATTTTTAAAAAGGGATAATTACAAAAATACCCTCAAGGTTTGGGCTAATTACAAAAAAATCCAGAGATGTTTCAAAAGTACAAAAAGCCCCCTCAGGTTTCATTATGTCTAAAACTTAAGGGGGTAATTGTAATATTTCTACAAATATCAGGGGGATTTTTGAAATGTTTTTTTTTATGAAGGGGAAGATGTAAGCAGAATCAAACCTTAAGGGTTTTTTGCAATTTTAAAAAATCTCTGGGTTTTTTTGTAATTAGCCCAAATCTCGGGGTGTGTTTTTGTAATTATCCCTTTTAAAAATGCCAAGGCCCATACTGAACCAAGCATCACTATTACACACCTATGTCATGAATAAATCTCTACACAGAATCATGTTAAATTACACTAACACATTAAATGCACCTGTAAGCAGTGGATACTTGTAGAGGAGTTGCATTAGCATAACCGCCAACAGATATTGGAACTGCAAATTCAGCCTCAAATACAGGCAGGACACCCAACTTCCCAGGGAATACAAAATCAAATAAAGACCACAATTCAGACAGCTTATTCTGAATTGGCGCTCCAGTCATTATTATGCGATGGACAGTCTGTAACTGCTTGCATACAAGAGTGATTTCTGCATTCGGATTTCGAATGCGATGTCCTTCATCTAAAACTGCATATCCCCATTCAATATCAAGCAATTTGTCACCTTTCAGGCGAAGTTGCTCATATGTGGTGATCAATAGTCCAGATTCTGATCTCAAAACACGGTTTATCAAAGAATCCCACTTTTCGGTACTTTTAGACAATGGTTTTTCTTCACAATCACTGTCACTGAATTCTTCACTATCACGATCACTGTCATCTGATCTGGATCGCTTTTTCCTACTGGATATTTCCTGAACAGAATCATGTAATAACTCCACATGAAAGTTCGGGTAACATTTCGTAGCTTCACGCTTCCACTGCCGCAGGAGGGTTACTGGACAAATAATGATGCTTGGTTTGTACATACCACTGAAATGCAATGATCCAAGGAAACCCAAAACCTGTATAGTTTTACCAAGACCCATCTCATCCCCAATAATTCCACCAGCTCTTTGACAATGAAGTTCCCATAACCATTGTACACCAATCTTCTGATAGTCAAAGAGTTTGCTGAATATTGTTTCCGGAATTTTTAATCCTCCCTCAAGAGTCACAAAAGGAGGCCCTTCATCATCCACATCTTCTACATCTTCAAGGCTATCACCTTCATTACTGGAGGTCTTCAAATCTTCATAAGGTAAGCAAGTAGAGTTTTCAGCAAATTATTCGCTCAAGGGGACAATATATAAAAACAGAAGTTTCTAAACACAACGAGAATGGAAATAGAGAAAAGTATTTTACACTAAACTAAAGGAAAGACTATCACTCTAGAAGTGCTTTCCTTCTGCTTCTCTAACTAAATTTCAGCATTAAAAAAATAGGAAGAACAAATTAGTTTTGTTAAAAAAAGCCTTGACATACCACCTTCGTCCTGCACTTTATCCTCACGAGAGACCAACTTCCTCCACTTCTTCCCAGGTTGAGGCCTTCTCTTCTTCCTCTTGGTGTGTTTTTCCTTCTCTGATTCCATTTCAAGGGACTGAGGGATCTTCAACGGTTTCCTTAGTCTTTGAAAAGGGAGGCTAGGCGCGTCAAATCTTGGTACTGATTCAGGATCAAGCATCTTTGTGGTGGGACGTGATTTTGAAGCCTCAGACATTAACTGGACTGCTCTAGCTATGCTTGATGAAGCAAGATCATTATCTTCTGCATCCTCATATACCACGTGTCTACTAGATGATCCTGGTTCTTGAATACGACGTTCATAGCCTTTAAGCTTGTGGAAGGGGGTCAAAATTCCTTTTCGAACTAACTCATCCCTTTCCTAGAACATGAACAACGAGTTATTAGAAATATATATAATCAACGTGTAAGATACACCCACAGTGTACCTTTGTACAAGTCGACAAGAGTAGAAATAAAATCACTCACAGTTTCCACAAACCCCACAGATGCTGCATTTAAAACAGCTTCACTATCTTCTTCATCAAATGAAACTTTTTTAAGCCGTTTGTTTTTATTCTGACTTTTTTTATCAACTCCTTTCAACCATTGCTTGGCTTTAGGCTCTTCCTTTATGAGATGTCTTATCAAGCTGTCATGCTGGCTATTCTTAGAAGAATCTGAAATTTCTTTCTCAAGTTGATCCCTTGTTTTTATCAGGCTTTTTAATCGATCAGCAGCAAGAGCATGCTGAAGGGTCGAATCGTTTGGAGATCCCTGAAGAATAGTTTTTTCCAATTCTGCATTTCCCTGCTCTGTTTTGTCATCCTCAGGAATATGATCCTCGTCTCTCTTGAAGTTTTCTTCTAACTGTTCCAGAGCAGACGCGACAGCCTCTATTTCAAGTTTAACTGCCCTCAATTTGTTAACCAAGTTCTCATGACTTGAAGATGACGTTCCATTGTTATTTGTTCCATCAATTTCCTCCGCTCTGCCTCCAGCAGCGTTGTCACTGTCTCCTCCATCTTTTATTGCCTAACAAGAAAAAGAAACCGTCACTCTTCCCACACACACTCAGAAAAAGAAGGGAACACACACACACATGAAGTATCCAACCTCACGGTAGCAATCACAATTCTGTTGGTGGTATAAATTAGTCTATTGTAATATTGCTTCTATCATTTCCAATATATTTAGCCGGTTATCCCCTTTATACTACAATGTAGTGTGAATATCAGGAGTAGAGAATACATGCAAAATGAACTCAGAAAAGTGAAACACAAAATGACATATGACTAATATTATACTGTCCCTTTTTTTCTCTGGCAAACTGCAAGCAGCCGAAATAAAAGAATCGGCCATGAGAATATATCAGCAATCATAAATATTGTCAGATATTTGGCAGCATATACAATACAGAAAGTAAATATATAGAGTGAATTAGGATGAGAGCTTAAAATATGCAAATACAACCTTCTCTAAAATGTCGCGCTCAATGTCTTCAGGATTGGCAGATGTAACACCTAAAGTGCTCAGTAAAACCCTGTCCTCTTCCTCTTCATCCATTGAACTGAATCACTTGCTCAATTCACAAATCAGCCACCTGCAATTACAAGATTTATGTACTTTTTACAAATACGGTGAATGATATTGCACGTAACTTGATTTTCACAAGTAGTTCTAATGCGACTCGAGCAAAATTCAACCCGCCCACCTTCCTAGCAAACAATTATAAATTTGCAAGGCAATAATCAACTCACTTCCCCTGTGTTCTACTATTTTCAATAAACCAAAAGCACACTATAACTCAGTTCAACAAAACACTAAATGCAGGAAACCCACATAATTAATGATGCCAGGCAGCTATCATCGAACTGGAAAACTGCAGGAATGCTACTAATAATTGAAGAAAATCTAAACCTAATAAGTAAATAATATCTGCCAACTACCAATTTGCAAAACACAACTATTTACTTACCTTTCACCTGCAGATTCCTGGGGAAGCAAAAAAATAAAAATCAAAGTTGAAACAATAAAAATTAATTTAGACAAAATTACACTACCCTAATACCAACACAAACTCAAAAAATCATATATACATCAATAAAATGCAAAAGTATATACGAATTTCGGGAAAAATAAAACATTTGAAATTCGGTATTTACATGTGCGAGGTATTTTTCTCTTGAACAGGTTTAGCTGTTCGTTTTATCAAGAATCGATCAGCATTTAGCGCAGACAAGGAAAGCCTAAATATGAATTCCGAATTATTTTATTTTTTTCTTTTATACTTCAGATTTTCCCCTCAATTGAATTTTTTGGGGTTTTTATTTTCTGTGTAGCGGTGGGTGATTTTAGTGACAGCGTACGATTGTTGACCTGCGCCCCAACATAGGTTATAAAAATTAGATTTGTGTCTTACGTGGCGCAATGCGTGCCCCGCAAGCATTACATAACCTATATTTTGGTTCTACACATTGGCCTATTTTGAGTTTTCTATATTCTATAAGACATTTTATGTTGGAAAAAAATATAATTTTATGTAAATTAATTGTGGTAATGAAATGGATAGAATAAAACCACCAAACTCAAGTTGCGACCGGTACAGTGGCAAAATACAGCCCGGTCCGAGGCCGTCCAGGCCAACCCGAGATTAGGGTTGGGTTTTTACTGGTCCCAAAAAATCTAGGCTTACTTGACCGTCTGCCCTGATAGTTTTTGTACACAAAACACATACATAAATTTGGTTGGATTTATGTTTTTTGTGGCCCTTAAGGGAAACCGGATAGGTCTAGTCTAAACCGATTTTTTCCATTTGCCCAATGGGCACGGTCGGGTTGGATGATGAAATAATGTCGAATACAATAAAAATTCAATTTCGTAGGTGCCTCAAATTATTCTGAGTAAATATAACAAATGGGGTGAGTCGGGACGACTCATTAATGGCCCGATGGGCCAAGTAGCAAAGTTTATTTATGTCAACCCAGCCCAAAATTAATCCGGATCGACAATTTCAAAACATGGCCCGCCCATGCTTTAAACATAGTTGAATTTGCATCGACTCAATCCATCATGCCAAATGGATCGAGCCAAATACACATGGATCCTTTCAAGTCTACGAATTTACAGCCCAAACCCGTCTTTTTTCTTTTTTTGGAAAGAGTCCAACTCCGTCTTAAGCTGGGCTAATTTTGTTGGTTCTAATTCTCAAGTGTGGAGGGCTAGAAGGAACGTCTCAAAGACGTCAACTTCTACACTAATTCATTTTGGCTTAACTAGTTATTTGTAATGTGTGTATGTTTTTATATGAATTTCTTAATTTTGTAATATTTAAGGAGTTCTATGTTAAAATACTTGTGTTGCTTATGCATATAGTGAATTGTGCAATTAATGTGTAGTTTTTTATTTTTTGAAATATAGTGTGTATGTTTTATAATATGTTTCAATAATTTTCTTAAGCAATTAATGGTATTAACTAAATGTATCATGTGACTAAACAGTATGGCACAAATAAATAGAGAGAAAGAAGAATCAGTCCCCACCAACTCCAACTAACATGTTGAACTAATCAAAGACAAAAACCATATTTCTAATTGGTTTATAATTTTAAAATATTAATCAAAACACCAAAGTTATATTTTATTTTATTGTCTTTTTACTAAAGTTTTATTTTTCTCCACTATTAATCGTTGAAAATTAAACACAATCATTACACACAACTCAAGATACAATTCTTCTAGAATATTTTAATACGGTCTAAAAGAATATTTTGATGCACACCCAAGAAAAATACACTCACCAAGCATATTTTTATTTTTAAAGTTAAATACATTAATTTAAAATATTTTGTCTAGACACATTTTTAATTTCACGCAAACTCAATACCAAATTGGAAACTCATTAAAGATGCTAAAAAATTAAAAAAATAATATTGGATATACAAAACCAAACAAACCCAAATTTGCATGAAAAATATATTAATTGAACGGATTGTTGGTCACAACTATTTTTCCTAACAAATAAATATTGAAAATGCAAACTATTCAAATATCATTATTATGTTGGTTTGGTTCTTTTTCCCAATTAGAATTCTTTTCAATTTTGATAACATTTTATACTTCTATATTTTTAGTCAAAACAATCATATACAATCAATATATTAGTCAGTACTAATAACTAACTAAGCAATTTTCAATTTATGACACGACACGATAACTCACCATAAACCTAACACAAATTTAATATGTGCATGTACAATCCTTTATGGGTTCAGATTGGACATTAATAACACAAGAAGAAAATAGATTAGGTACATTGACATGCTTGTCAACTCGATTGAACTATCTATGTAACTCATTTAGTTGTATATTAGACAAGTTATTGTCATATTTTGTGATGTTTTAGTTGGTTACGTGGTATTGTATAAATTATTGAATGTATTTTCACTAATTTAAGGTATTTAATTTACAATTTCAGTTTCTTTCTGTTTTGAATATTTTTGTGTCAAACATGTTTTTCGCAATAATTGCATGCATTTTATATTATACATATATTTTATGTTGTGTCGATTATCGCGTAGTTAAATGTATTGTATACGGGTTGCGTGTCTTGACAGTTGACACAAATAATTAAACACTTCATGTTTGAGTTTATCATGTAATTAACGTGTCGAACAGTGTTTGGGTTGCGTGTCTTAATATAAATAATTAAACGTGTGTATTCGGCTTCGTATAAAACATGTAATACTTGTGTCTTAATACGACCTTCTAACACAATACACGACCCGATTGACACCCATACACAGTCCACACGAGAGAAATTCTCTCTCTCTCTCTCTCTCTCTCTTCTTCTTTTTTCTTTTTATTTATTCTCCCTCAATTTTCGGTCATCTGTCCCCCTTTCGAATTATTCTTCAGCATCAAAATTTCGATTATTCCATTCCCCTTAACGATTGTACAAAAACAACACTTTTTATGTCCTTGATTTTGATCGGTCTTTCTTCGATTTGATCAATGAAAACCAATGAGGATCGACGATGAGTTCGTCAATTAGGGTTTCGATTTAGGGTTTGTATTTTTTTTCTCTCAAGGATGTAGTTCAGGGAAAGAAGGAAATACCTGATCAGTATTTTTTTTCTCCGGGAATTTATTGGATCCACTGTGGGAAAACCCTAATTTGGCAACTATCCTGCATTTTCTTTGGCGTTTGAGCGTGATTGGCTGTTTAAATTCGGGATTTAGGTTGAAACTGAAGAAAATTCTTGAAATTGAGGGTAATTTTGGTGTTATTTAATTGAACGGATTGCCATGGATCATGTTGTGGGTGGGAAGTTCAAGCTTGGAAGGAAAATTGGAAGTGGTTCATTCGGTGAACTCTATTTAGGTACTCCTTTTCTTTATTGCATTATCAAGTGTATTTTTCCTTTTGTTTATTTTCTCTGGATTATAGTAGGTACCAGTTTAGTTCCAAAACTGAATACTTCCGTGCACACTATGTTATGTAGGTGTGAACATACAAAATGGAGAAGAAGTAGCTATCAAGCTGGTATGCTTGCCAATTTAGTTTAATTTAATTCAATTTTATCTTTGATCGTCTTTGTGTTGGAAATATGATGTATGGAGCAAACCAAAGCAATCGTTTGTCTTGATTTGTATGTCATCCTGATATATATTGTGTCAGCTTATCGAAGTATTCACATTATCAATTCTTTTTCTGATGCTTGGGCCTATGTTTGTGTAGTTTATTTTTATCACAATTCTTTACTTCATAAACCTGTATGTAGCAACAGAGAAAGTTTGAAATATCAGGTAATTGCTTCTATCTTTGATAAAGGAGAATAATCAAAGTCTCTGAACTATGTTTAACAAGTGTCTGCTTGTCACTAAAATCCTAAAATGAATATTTCCTTGTATATAGTATCTTACTAAGTTTATGTAGCAAACAATATCTTTTGTGGTACCAGACTACTAGTAGTGTAAACTCTTGTAGCATGATAAACTGTATCCAACCCAAATAGATTTCTTTTTCAAATCAATTTGTAGAACATGGTAGATTAACGGCCCAGCTGCTTCTTTGTTGGATTGCTGACATTATGTGCTGCTCCCTTCATTATGAAGCACTTCTGTTTCTGTAAGACACTTAAGTTTGTTTAGGATTTTTGAACTAGTTTAACTGTTTAAGTACTCTTATTGAGAAGCTGCAAGTTATTTATTAAAAAAAGTTAAAAAAGTTGAGAACATATGCCTGATGTTATGTCTCAACTATAGTATTGATTATCTTCACAAGTTATTTATTTTCTCTTACATCTGCGGTTACCAGGAATCCGTTAAGACCAAGCACCCTCAACTTCACTATGAGTCAAAAATTTATATGCTTCTGCAAGGAGGAAGTAAGTTGCTCTTTCTCTCTCTCTCTGGACTTTGGATCTAGAAGTTCAGTCCAGGATAATTTGGAATTATTATAGATTTGAAAACCATATTGAAGTTTTTTTGTAATTTTTCAAGTATCATGGTATATTTGAAATCCACCGAATTTCGGAGTCATTTGAAATCTTTAGTATATCATTCCCTCAAATCCAAATCCTTCCAAACAAGTGCTATATTTGATCCAATAATGAGTACATATATGTTTTTGTAGGAAATTTAATTAATGATGTTCTGCAACTTTATGACATACTTATCTATTTTCACATACTTTACTGAATATTCATTTGTGATAAGAGTTAAAAGTTGCTTAACCTGCTTTACGGCCTTATAATATGTGGAGGCGATGATGCAGTAAATTCCACTCATCCTCTTCGCAAGTTGTATTTCTGTGATCTGTTCTGCTTCTAGGCCATTTTGGGTGAATGGATGGGGTGGGATGTGATTTTCGGCAGTTGGATATTTGCTGTATGTTGTACACTTGTTTGCATTCATGATAAAAGGAAAACTGTTTTCCTTCATTCCTTGTTTTTTTTCCGTGAGTTTTAGGTGAGACCTTTTAACTGCATATAAATATGAAGATAATTTAAGATAATGATTATGTCGAGTCACCCTTCTCAAGCATGAGTGTAATGAATATGACTTCCCGCATATGAATTAACTGTCTATTGCTTTTTGGTATCATTTAGCGGGCATTCCCAACTTGAAATGGTTTGGAGTTGAGAGTGAATATAATGTCATGGTCATAGACCTCCTGGGACCGAGTCTGGAAGATCTCTTCAACTATTGTAACAGGAAATTCTCCTTGAAAACAGTATTAATGCTCGCAGATCAATTAGTAAGTAGTTGGTATTTTTGTTTGCCTTATCTGGAGGTTGTGATTGAGCCACCAGCTTCCGTTATAATATTTAATTTTATGATTTACTTTTAGATTAATAGAGTTGAATACACGCATTCAAGAGGATTTCTTCACCGTGATATAAAGCCTGACAATTTTTTAATGGGCTTGGGGCGCAAAGCAAATCAGGCATGTCATTCTTAGGCTTCACACTCTTATTTTCATTGTATGATACATAACTTTCTTTGTTCCAGTCTTCATATTATACTTGAATGATAGTCGATAGCCTCTTGCCACTTGTTTGATATACTTATATTTATCCTTGAGTATCCTAGGAATTTCTTGCCCTGGGCCTTTTTATTCTCTACCTCCGGCACCTCTCTGGATCTAATGAAAGAAAAGAATGGAAAATTGTTTTAGTTGGATTTGAGCCTTATAAAGAATAATATATTCATTATATTTTGTTTTCCATTCACTTCAATAATGTCTTACTCTATATTATATTATTTTCGAATGGGGAAAATTAAATCCGTGGAATAGTTCATTGTTAGTAATGAGAAAGAACTTATGATAATTTTCTCACACCAGAAATCCTAAGAAGTAAAACTGTTACTCACACCAGAAATATTAACTAGCAAAACTGTTCTCACACCAGAAAATTGCCTTCACACAATGCATAGAGCTTGAGTGATAGTATTATATATTGATACCTGGCATATTACAAATGTACAATACTACCTGGATCATCGTATAATGGGGAACACGTTCCCGGCCCCAGCTCTTTATTGAGAAGATTTTTATCTTATTTAACTAATGTCTAATTGATGCTGTCACTGTCTAATTTCACCTAGAATGACCGTCATTTTTTTTTCCATACTTCTAGAACCACATCTAGGGACACCTGCTGACTCTTGGTTCTTTATTACAGAAACGTAGAGATGTTCAATAATTTTAAATATTTGAGTCGCTCAAGGGCTATAAGTAGTTTCCAGTTTCAGATCAGAATATACTATTTTCGCTTATGCTGGAAATTCTTTTGGCTATTAGGTTTTGTGAGTGATAAAATGAACTATCACTGATGAAATTTGGCAATCATGAAGTATCCAACCACGACCGGTTCCTTTGATAATCTAATCAAAGGTGCTAGAAATTTTGGCATGATGGCGATATTTGGACTCCAGCTTATTTCGGACTTGAGTGGTAATTGGTTAAAATTGACCCCCCACCACATTTGAGAAAATGAGAGATGGATAAAACATATTAAAGAAACTCTAATACTGGCAGATGATCAATTTTCGTTTGGGGTTTAGATGAGAGTTATGCTTTATTATCGCTGCCTTGTATTATGGTCATCATGTTGCTGTTCCTTTTTTTTTTGGTTTGTTTTACCTTTATATATATATATATATATATATATATATATGGGAGTGGATGTTTTTTTCCCATTATTTATGAGTAGAGTTCCCTTCACGTGGACTTTTTCTGCGATACCATCATACCAATTTGATGCTATTACTGTTCATGCTCATAATGTCCATGATTGTTTTATCTGCTTCTCTGATGCTTATAATATTTTTTGCAGGTTTACATTATTGACTTTGGTCTTGCCAAGAAATATAGGGATCTCCAGACTCATAAGCACATACCCTACAGGTACTTGCCCTCTGTGTTTTGTGTAAGTTTATTTTTACTCCGTACTGTCTTGTCCATGTCTTCAATGTATGTGCAGTAAAGTAAGATCTTTCATTAGTTATAAATAGAAAAGGCACGGAGGTAAATTAACTTGGCCATTATCAGATTTGGAAGAGGAAACTGATTGATATAAGTCTAAATTACAAGTCTTTTTTTCCTTTTTGTTTGTTTCTGCTTATTTGACTTGTCATGTTAAGTTACTAGACATTTTAAAGAAGGTTATTTTGTTTTCATGGAGGCATATGGTTTCTTATATAGCTTATCGCTTTTCAGAGTCTTGGATCTTGGCCTAAATTAAATCTCGACTGTTTATAGTGGTTCTAAGTCAATACTGATTGTATAATTCCACAATTGATAATTGTGCTAGATACTTAAAGTCATCAGTCTATTAGCTGTACAAATGTTGACATCACGAATATCGATTTCAAAAATTGTATTCTGTTTAAGCTATATGTCTTTATGGTTCGGTATTGAATTCTCATGAATGCATCAATTTTAGATGCCTCATTCTGCAAGTTGTTTGTTGGGCACTTTTGGCAGGGTCAGACAACGTTGAATTGAAGCATCTTCTTTTTCTAATAATTGATATATGTTGCACCTTTTTTGATCAATTTAATTAATATTGTATATTGTAATTTACATTTTTTATCCCTCTTGGTAACAGTGTCATTGTGATATTAATTATAATCTCAGTTCGTTGGCCCTAAAGGATATCATAACCCCTTTTCTATTCCTGTTCTGTACACATTAACACTCAAAATGGATGTAGAGGGAGCTAGATGGATATCTGGCAATCCTTGTAAACTAAAATTGGTTTTGGATCTCCAATGCTTTGGGAAAATCAGAATTGGACAAAGGTTGGGAACATGTAATTTTGTGGTTTACTCATTTTCACATGTTCTGGCCCCATATTGAAAGACGCAAAGAGGCTGCATTATATGATCTATATCTTGGAAGTAGTGGTTTTAAACGACTTCCATTTCGAATATCATGCCTTCCGGGATCCTCGATTGATATCATACTAATGTCCATAAGAAGATGGAGTTGTTGAGATTATATATCTGAGTTTCTCAGTTTTTACCTCCTATAACTTGAGTATACCTCTAAAAAACTTATTCCCAGGAAAACAAGAATCTCACCGCACCGCTATGCCAGTGTCAATACACACCTTGGAGTTGGTGAGTGATGTATCATGCAATCAATAAGTGGGTTTACTTCGTAAATATGCTTTCTTAGAGGTGTGATTCAACATAATATTGTTTAACCTGTTTGTGATTTGCTTATGCTGGCAGAACAAAGCCGAAGGGATGATTTGGAATCTGTTGGTTATGTCCTTATGTATTTTTTGAGAGGAAGGTTGGTTGGATGCGTGGGATCCTTACCCTTTATGTTTGATGACATTTTCCTTCTTTGGTTTGGATTTTATCTGACAATTGTTTTGAGATTTTTGTGTTTCCATCTTATTCTTCATTTTTCTTTTCCAGCCTTCCCTGGCAAGGACTTAAAGCTGGCACCAAAAAACAGAAATATGACAAGATTAGTGAGAAGAAAATGTTGACTCCTATAGAGGTACTCATTATTTACCTTGTTTGCATGCTTGATGTTGATGTGGTACTTGTTGGTAATATATGTTCTCCGATGCTCAAAATTCTGAGCTAAGCTTTAATTTGAAACCTACTCTGATTTTTTTTGGACACCTATTTCTAAATCGAATATTGTTGCTTGATTTGTGTCAAGTTAACTTGCTTCAATAATATTTCGTTGATGAATATTACTTCAGTTAGTTAGAACTACATTGCTTGTGCAGTCGTGCCTAATTTGCACGGAAAGATTAATTTATAATCTGCATATGGATTTCCCCTCAGTCATGTATTTTATTGACTTTGAAGATTCAAGTTTGCTAAGCATTATTTTCCCTGATCTTAGTATGCTAAAATTCATGAGGTTCTCATCTTGGTCTAACCTCTCCTTCCTAGAATTGGTGGTTCACTTTATTCAATGCCATCTGGTGAGTCACAGAAATTTTGCGTATTGTGCATTTATTGCAGGTACTATGCAAATCATATCCGTCAGAGTTCATATCCTATTTTCACTATTGCCGATCTTTAAGATTCGAGGACAAGCCAGATTATTCTTACTTGAAGAGGCTCTTCCGGGACTTATTTATACGCGAAGGTAATGAATAATTTAGCTATTGTTAGGCTTTCCTATGTTAGGTTGTCAGTGCTCTGGATATTTTTTTCTGTTTGGATTATGTGTGCTTTTAAGCTTGTTAATGCCTCCTCGAGTATCTTGTATCTCAGCTTGCACATGTTGCAATGTTCGTGCAGGTTATCAATTCGACTATGTGTTTGATTGGACTAAATTGAAGTATCCTCAAATTGGTTCGAGTTCCAGAGCAAGGGTTAGTGTTTGCGTATTGTTGTGTTTTTATTTGTTTTTAGAGTATAAACCTATCAATTAATTGGTGCATTTGCTTCCAGAATCCCACAGCCAATGCCATTGCTGGAACCTCTGGTGAAAGACCAGGAAGAACATCAGGTATATATCTTTCACCAAAAATAGCACTCAAATATTATGGGTTTCCCTATATCTACTTTCATCTGATGTTTGAATTGATAATGGACTAGCTGATTCTTGTGCCTGTGGGCATATTATTAAATTATTACAATAACAATATTGCTAAAAATACGAAAAATAAAATTAATTACTTTGAACAAAAAGAAATGACCTGAGCATATAATTTCATGTTCTAAATGCATTGTTAGAAACCATAAATGTTTTTTTTATCTGAAAAGCAAAGTTGTTGAGACGCACTGAGGCGCAATGGGCATGGCAGCGCCTCAAAGGGCAATTCGCAAACATTAATGGAAATGATAAATTTGATTAAAACACACTTCAAGTGATCAAGTCAAGTTCCAAATTTCAAATTAAAACAAAGTTTATCAAGCAAGTGTATTAGCATAATAAGCCAAACTAATCAATCTTCAAGCTCAATATCAAAATTATAATCCCCATCATCATCAGTGGCAGTCGGCGGAAAAAGGCACTGATAGTACATTGGAAGAGATTTTTAATAATATGATTAACAGACTCAATTTCTCGAGTAGACTTTTGATTGCAATGCATCTATCGGTAGGTATTCAGACTTGTTTGTCTCTTCTGATTTGGTTTTGCTGCAGTGGGGCAAGATATTAGAGAGAGATTCTCAGGTGCAGTTGAAGCTTTCTCTAGAAGAAATGCTTCAGCTTCTGGTCGGCATGCTGAACATTCAAGACACAGGACGTCAGAAGATGTTCCTTCATCCAAGGACGTGGTACTTGTTCTTTTCTTTTACCATGTTTTCTTTATGAGCTCAATCACAATTCCCCTCCCCTCACCTGCTTTTTGTCTGTTTGTGGAAGTTAGTTTTGGAATGTCTCAAAATTTGAATTTTTATTCATTCATGTTTTGAGGAAACTGTGGCTGCTCTCTGATTTTTTTGTTTAAGTTTAGGGTGAATTTCAAAAACTGTCCCTGAGGTTCAGTCTAATTACAAAATAATAAAGTTACTTTCAAAATTACAAATACACCCTGGTACTGCAAATACCTCTCCCCTTGAGGGTGCAATTTGTAAAATATATAACTTTTTTGGGATAGTTACAAAAAAAAAAAAAAAAAAAAAACATGAGGTTCGGCTAATTACAAAAAATTCTAGAGGGTTTTGAAAATTACAAAAAATCCCTTGACGTTTGATTCCGTCTTACATTTTCCCCAAAAAGCATTTCAAGAACCCCTTGATATTTATAGAAATACTATAGCTTTCCCCTTAAATTTAACACATAATCAAACCTAAGGGGGCTTTTTGTAAATTTGAAACATCTTTGGATTTTTTGTAATTAACCCAAACCTCAGGTTTTTTTTTTTTTTTTGTAATTAGGCTGAACCTCATAGGTACATTTTGTAATTCTCCCTTTGTTACTTGAAATCGCTTTGTTGCTTTCAACATATAAAAGTAAATCAATGTTGGACGGGCCCGTTTCAGTGTGGAATAATTATGTACTAAGAGGCTTTCTATGTTTCTCGCAGCAACTTGATTCAGAAAGAGGCCGTACTTCACGGAATGGTAGTTCCTCAAAGAGAGCAGCCGTTTCAAGCAGCAGACCAAGCTCGTCTGGTGAGGTTACTGATGGACGATCTAGCAGCAGAGTGGTGTCGAGCAATGGCCGTTTATCTACCACACAAAGAATTCAACCTGGCTTTGAGCCCAAGCCATCATCCTTCTCTCGTACTTCAGTTACTAAAGGCAGTCGTGATGATCCTCTGAGAAGCTTCGAGTTTCTTTCAATCAGAAAGTAACTGGCGATGGGTTTTTGTAAAAAAGTGGACAAATACGATTTATTTATGAATTTATGGGAATCTCGAGTCTCGACTCTCTTGCTCTTGTAAATGTGAAATGTGTCGACTACACCCCACAATCGACGCATTGTCTATCGTCCCCTTTTCAACACTATTTTCTGGTCAAGTTTTTGTTTAGAGTTGTTCTGTTGTAATGCGTTGTGTGCTCATTCAAGGAAAATTTGAAGGGCAATGTGCGGCAATTTTTTGTTTTTTCTCCATCCATTTTTACAACATAACAGCAGCTGTTGTAATAAAGATGTTTGTATGCCACCACGCACCTTTACCATATCATCCATTAATTGTCTACTTGATGTAATCGAACTTATATGGCAATATTTGTATATTGTCAAGGTTCCTTATCCATCTTTATATAATTTATAATGTTCTTTACAGTTTGAATGCTGGTCAAGGATTTCCAAGGGCTGTTCATCAATGCTTGAACTATAAACACAGTTCAAAAAAAATTAAGAGGGTGTTTGGCTGAGCTTATAAGCTCTTAAAAACAGCTTATAAGATGTTTAAGAGATTATAAGTTCTTAAAATGTGTGTGGTAATTTTTTCCAAAAGAGCTTATAAGCTCCTAAAAAAAAGTACATCCATCCCAACTTTTTTTAAAAGAGCTTATAAGCTCCTTATTTTAAACATTCAAAAGACAAAAATATACTTAATAATTTTATAAAATATAAAACAACTTATAATCTCAACTATCTTATTTTATTCAAACGCTCGGATATCTTATTTTTAAAATAAGCTGTAACATCTTATAAGCTCCTAAAACAGCTTATCAGATGTAGAAGCTTATAAGATGTTTTAAATAAGCTTAGCCAAACACCCTCTAAGACAAGCACACACTAAAGTCGAAAGCACCCGTAGTTGAAAGTTCATGTTATAATGGCAAAATCGCAAGGAAATTGAGTTGTAATACTCACTTAGGTAGCATCTCACTACCCTTCCAAATGATATTTGCTATAATACAAATAGTCTTTACAATCATCAAAGTAAAGAAAATTGTGTTTTTATAGTGGAGGGGTTATTTTGTAGTTTTGGCCCTTTAGATATATTGCTTTCACGTCTAATATCCAAGCTTCGGTTCCCTTTTTCGAAAGGGAAAAAAAAAAAGGAAAACTAAAAAAAGCGCTAACTGAACATAATAACAATGCCCAACAAATCTACCACATTGCATGAAAAAAGTACGAGACACCAATTAGGATCCACAACTTAAGACTAAACCAAGTTTTTAGAGAAAAATGTCTTCCAAACAAGATCAAATGATAATACGCAAAATTCAAGGACTTTCCCTTCTGTAAAGAATTCAAGAACAAAGTCTTCATTATAACCCAATACAAGTTGCAAAATCCTACACCACAATCCGAATAACGAGACTAAAATACTCAAGCAGCAGTCTCTTTCTTAAGCTTAGCAAGCTCTTGTCGAACAACACCAGCCCTCTGCAATGTCAATAACAAAAAAGTTTCAGCCTTCAGCATAAGCTTTTAAAATTACACAGTAAAATGATCAAGAAAACTAAGTTCGGAGGTTCAAATAGAATATAAAATATGATTTTAGAGAAAGCAATCACGAGCTTTTGGATCACAAACAAAAGCTATTCAAACATCTTCATGATTAAGCGTCTTTGTTTCCGGTACGGGGTCAGGTATTCCATATTCTCGACATTCTTTGTTTTCATTTGTGGTCCCTTTACTAAACTTAAATAATAATTTATTAAACTAACTCCACAAGCTTAAATGAAAAATTAAAATAAAATGCTGGACTACAATGTACATACCTTGATCTTCGCCAACATCAGCTTGAACCTGTCAAAATCATTGAGGGCGGCCCTTCTCTTCTGAACAACAAGCTTCCTACCCCAGGAACTCTTTTCCCATTTTCCCTTGACATCTGCAAGATGGATCATAAAATTTCAATATCACTATAAAAACACAAAAATCAGATTTTCTAAGGTTTCCAAAATTAAAGCAAAAAACACAAAAATCAGATTTTCTAAGGTTTCCAAAATTAAAGCACCAACCTGCAGCTTCCATAGCAGCTACAAGTGTCTTCTTCTTGGGAACCCTTTTTATGTCGATCTTGATGTCTGTAAGAGAGAGCCTCTTGAAGTTCATCTGACTCCTAACCATGTCAGGGGAATCGACAAGAGCCTGTCATGGGTAAAATGGGTTGTATGTCACCACATATTCAAACGAAGAGACGAATGCAAAATAAATGGCACACGACAAAAAAAGTAACCAATAATTGAACAATTCATACTACTAGTACAAGTCAAACACTGAATATATTATGCGTGAATTAAATACCATCTCATAGGAAGAAGAAGCCAGTCTGATCAACAAGAAGCAACACAAAAAAACACCCACACATGTGAAAACATAATACTAGTTAATCATTTGCAATTGTAGCTTTTCACAAAAGGCACTTGTGTGAAACAAAGTTAGCAAGTTGTAAAATCAATATTAATCCTTGTTGATCATAAACAATCTAGAATCTGAAAAATTCTCGAATCTGCAATACAATCATAAACAAACACAGTCACGGTACTACACACTCACGCATACAAGCAAACATGAAAAAACATGGTTAACAAACCACAGAAATGAATATACAAACAATAAAATACACCCCAAAAAACGTAAAAAAAAAAACTGAATCTAAAGTCAGTATAAGCATTAATACTTCGTCTAGCTGTTACTTAAGCCAAATAACATGTAAAATTAAAAACAACAAACCACATTCACATATACAGCCTGACAAAAGAAGGAAACAAAGGCAGAATCGTAACATATTATAACCAAAAAGCTCAAGATAAATGAAGTACATTACATGCAGAGACCGAACATATAAAACCACTGCAACAAATGAATTACATAGATCGAAAGGCGATAGGGAAAAATGAAAGAAGACACATACCCTGTTCTGGTCAATAACGTCAACAATGACGACAAGCTTGCCATAATCCTTTCCATAGTTGACAAGGGCTACCCTTCCGATCTCAACGTACCTCTTGAACGGCTACAACACAAAACAAATCAAAATTAACAAAATCAAAAACCAGAAATTCCTAACTTATATGCGCAATCCAGTGTATCGAAAGAGAAAAAAATCATTTTCAGCGGCTCACCATTTTTGGAGATGTGTGAGGTGAGTGTGTGTGTGCTGTGTGAGAAGAGGCGGAAGTTGAGAAAGAAGAAGGTATAATAGAGTGTTGTTTAGGGTTAGCGTTGGAATATAGTAGGGTTTTTCACTCTGTGTGGTCTATGGGCCGTAATTCAATATGGGCCTTGTAGCCTGTTTTGGAAGGATGGTAGATCTCTTATATGGGCTGGAGTGTCCTGGACAATTGTCTTCTTTTTCAAAATAATGGACATAGAGGATTGGCCCATGCTAAAACTTTGTGTTTGAGTGTACAAACAAAACTACGAAAAAATGGTTTGTTTGGGTGGCGGCCACTCCATGCTGAGTACAGCTCGCAATTTTCGGCCGGTCCGCCCGAGAATTGGGTTGGGCTTTACTATATTTTTACTAATTCGAAATGAGTTGGATCTATTTGGACCGATCTGAACAGTCCGAAGCCCGAAAGGCCTGATCAGACCAACACATTTTATGCATAAAAATATATTTTGGATTGGATTAGACCAAAAAAATATCAACCCGAGTATTTTTTGGGTCGGGCCGACCTAGTCTAGGTTTGAGCATTGGCCCGACGGGCTCAGGTCGGGTTGACCCGACCGAGCTTTTGCCAGCTCTAATGTTGAGACTAGAGATGGCAGTGGGGCGGGAAATCTCCGTTCCCAACAAGGATCTGTCCCGAACGGGGTGGAGATTCCCCAAATATTCCCCCGTGGGGACGGGGCGGGGACGGGGATCATATTCCCCGCCCCGCGGGGATCCTAGCCCCATATCCCGCGGGGAACCGCATTTTAAATATATAATATAATATTTATAATATATATAATATATTATAAATGTATTCACATTAAATATAAAAAATGACAAAATATTTAATTTATTTTAGTTATGAGTGGTTTATTAGTTTTTTTATATAATTCATTAATATTAAAAAATGACTATTTTTATAAAAACATTAAGGGTATGTTTGTTTTACATCCCCCAATCACCCATTTCTCCCAATCACTTCCCTCAATCACCAACCAATTCCCGATGCATTTCTCTACTAATACACACATTTCCCAATACATCACATCAAACCCCCTTCCCCCAATCACTTCCCAGAAACTCCCTCAATCACTCCCAATCACTAAACAAACATACCCTAAATTTTTGCAATAAATAAATAAATAAAACGGGGAGCGGAAAATCCCCGTGGGGGCGGGGATCCCACGGGGACAGGGATGGGGGAAAAAATTTCCCCGTTTGTCTCGCGGGGACGGGGATTCCCCGCGACTGCGGGGATGGGGATCGCTCCCCCGCCCCCACCCCGCCCCGTTGACATCCCTAGTTGACACCATATTTTTTATTCCATTTTTTATGTCACTTAGCTGGGCGAATAACATATGTAATTAAGATAAATACTGGTTATGATTATTTTAATATATGTACACGTGACGTGTTATTCATCTGAATGATGAAATAAGAAGTGGAACAAAAAATCTGAACCCCTTCAAACTATATAGCGAACGACAAACGTTTTCATAAATTCATTACTCGAAATCACGATGTTGGTCTCGTATGAAAGGTCACATCTATATATATATATATAAAAGCAAAATGGTTTCTATTTTTATTTTTCCGCCTAAACGTGGTTGCTAAAATCAATTTCTGACATTTTTTATGCTGATTTTCGATTTATATGGAAATGATTCATAAATTAGGAATGTTTGACTTTTTTGTTGCTGATTTTCTGTTTCCAATAATGGTTGATTATCGATATACATAGAATGTTCAATAAACTTGGAATGTTTGATTTTTTTGTTGCTGATTTTTTGTTGCCAATAATTGATGATTATCGATATACATAGAATGCTCCATAAACTTGGAATGTTTGAACTTTTTTTTTGGGATTTTGAATTTTTGTATTTAGAAAATTGTTGTTGGTTTACACGGTTTATGGCTGCTTTGTGCGGATTTCATGAAAAAAGCCTATGGCTTTAGTTAACTTTTTCTGGGTGTGTTTAACCAGTTGATTACTGATGTTATTTGGGCCTTTAACATAATAGGAGGAGCCTTCTGGATTTCTTAGCTTGAGTAGAGTCATGAGCCTGGACAAGTATGTAAAGTCTGTGATTGTTAACTCTAATTTTTCGCAATTGCTTCACGGCTTTACCATATAACATTCACTCTCTGAATGAAATCCGTAGTGTTGTAAACTCTGTGATTGTTTGGAAGTTGACTTGAGTAAAGAGCTTACAACACCTTCAGGATCAGTAGTGGAACCGCAAGTTGAGGAACAAGTATAATTTCAAAATTTAGATTCGTTTGCTTATATATCTTGTACAATTGTGCATACTCATCAGAAGTGAAATGATATTTAGAGTGTTAGGAGTGATGGTAGAAGATGGAGAGCAGCCCCGACACGCCGTGAGCAAGAGAAGTGGGATAGAGCTACTAAGGCTGCAACTGGAGTAAGTGTATCTCATCATTGTTATAGATTACAGTTATCTTTTTAAGTATGCTTAAAAATCTTAAATGCCTTATGTCTGTTTTTAAAGTGGAATGTCTCTTGAGCAATGTCATTTTCTATGTTTTATCCTACAAGATGTTATGTTTCGGGAGTCGAGACGCCCCAGAGGGGATCCTGAAGTTTTGGCTGCTCAGTCAAGGGAACAGTATTATAAGGTACTCATTTATAATAATAGATGATGTTATTCTATATCCTCATGGTATTCATTGTGAATTGTCTTTTATCATCTTCAGTTGAAGAACAAATTGCAAGTGCTCACACTGGGTGGTGTTGGTGTAGTTTCGTCCTATTTTATAATTGCAACCTTTATTATGAATTCATCAGCTATGCTGCTGGCTTGCTTGGTTCTGTGGCATACATGCGAATGCTGGGTAATAGTATTGATGCCATGGCCGATGGGGCAAGAGGACTTATCAAGTATGTTTTGTTTCCTCCTTTTCTTTAGGATTCAAAAATCTTAAATGTTATGTCCTATATTTTGTACATTAAGTTTGGCGTATGGTTGCTTCTGCATCTTCATGCTTCCTTTGATCTTTGAGTGCTGTTATTAGCAAATTATACCTCCTAGCTGAAGCAGTTTTCTAAGGTTGCATTTGGATGAGAGGATTTGGATTTGGGGAGAGGTTTTGGGGAAATGATTTTAAATGACTCCAAATAAGAAGGATTTGAAATCCTCCAAAAATAGCTTAGAAGAATCTGAAATCCATTGCAAAATGAGTTTATCCAAACAACAATTGATTTCTTACTAATGATTTGAAATCCTCAACTTCAAATACATCAATCATTGGATGGGGAGGATTTGACTTCGAGGAAAGGATTTTAAATGACTCCAAATAGTATGAATTTGAAATCCACCATAGTGACTCCAAAAATAGCACAAACATAATTTACAGATTTGAAATACATTATAGAGAATGATCTTATCCAAACAAATTCAACGAATTTGTTATAATGAGTTTGAAATCAATAGCTTCAAATCTATCAATCTAAATGAAGCCTAAGAGAGTAAAATGAATATCAGTAAAAGAAGAGTTATTTCCATCTAAATTAAAAATTGTATATTTAAATAGGATTAAATAAATATTTGATTTGATAACAACATTTTTGATATCCCACTGCAAAGAATACAATTTCTATATATTTCGTATTAAAATGATATTCAATGTTATTTTTCCAATTTTATTTTTTTATCTTATTTAATTTAAATATATGCAGAAAATTTGAATTCACAGAAGTGACAATTCAGAAATTGGATGCAAACAATAACTTGAATGACCCACCAAAAAGAAAATTCTCAGATAACTCGACAGGTAATTTGACAAATATTTATTAATAATATATAAATTAATAAAAATAATAATAATTTATATTATTATGATGATGATAATTATCATTATTAATTTTATTATTCCAATTACTATAATATTATTAAAAGTTGATGGATATTGTTAAACTATATCAGTATATCTACATTATTATTATTATTATGTATTATTAATAAATTAAATAATAATTAATAATTTTTGTTGATTCAATCCCTTTTTAACTAATTTATTTAAAATTATTTTCAAGGGATCGCACAATATGTCAAAGTATTTTCTAATTTTATTAAATTCATAATTTTATTTACATCCAATTTATATGGTCTGACACAACAAACCCAATATGGCCTGACACAACACATTTCATATTATCCGACAAAACACAGTACTCCGTGCGTCGCACGGGCAAAACACTAGTTACGTTAAAAGAACCATGCAATTCAATAAAAACCCGTGAAATTAGTATTTTTCTTCCCAAAAATTGAATATTTCGTCGGAAGATGGCAAACGGTGAACTCTCAATTTCCCAATTGTGTTTGCATTTTCAGACCAAAAAAATGACTCATTCACGGAGTTCATTTTAATTCGCAAAACATAATTTTTACAGGACCAATTTTCCCACCACGTATATTCATGAAACCTAAATTACAATTCCACCCATAATAAATTGTCATGTTTGTTTATATTTATGTTTTCACATAAACGTATCTATTATCACATACAATTATGTGAATGCAAATTAATACATAATCCAACCTAGAATAAATTCATAAAAGATTTATAATAAGATTTTAACTTTTCAATTTGAAAAATAATTTTGGAGGTTTAGAGGTTGACAAGAAATCAAGAACCATGCATTCAAAACAAAGCCTGGTGGCAGGTTACCCGCCATCCTAGTGGAAAACAACAAACCATGGTTAATTTGACTACACTTGTTCCCCCCATATTTCTAACCCTAGTTTATTACTCCCCAATTTTCCAACCGAAAATTTCGATGGTCTTATGGCTTTGTTTTAACTGCGCATTAAGAACCAAACAATTTATTCCCATTCAATCTGACTTAAGCTTTTTTTCTTGTCTTAACGCCATTTACTTTTGAAT